>PVJD01007853.1:0-79123 GCA_004026545.1 Mormoops blainvillei
AAAGCAGAGGAAGAAGAAGAAGAAGAAGAAGTAGTAGTAGTAGTAGTAGTATTGGATTATAACCCAAAGTTTGAAATAAATATCCATTGACTACACAACCTATAATAAAATGATAATGTAAAGAAATAAAGGAAGGAATAGACAAAATTCCCATGTAGAAAAAATGTCACATAATTTAAGCAGACACTCCACCCTAACAGATAAAGCCTAAGCCCCTATTAGTGTATTGTAGCTTCTGCATACTGACTTCCTTCCAAAGATTACAATATGAAAAAGACAAAAAAAAGTAACTTTACAGTAGAGAAACCTGACAAAACCTACATAAAAGGGGTAATTAAGGTCAACACGGACAATGATAAGTCACATTGATAGCATGCACCCTTGATACTCTGTAATGACAGTGGTACTTTACAAAAACGCATAACCCAGGTCTAATAATGAGAAACATCAGAACCCCTCACACTGAGAGACGTTCTACAAAATACCTGATCATTATTCCTCAAAACTGTCAAAACAAGGAAAGCCTGAGAAACTGACATAGCCTAAGGATGTGGGAGAATGACAAGACGTTCCCCCTGACCTAGCTCTAGTCAGGCTCCGCTAAATGCTCTAGGCCTCGGCCTTGGTACCAGCCCTGGTCAAACCTGTGTCACCCAAGTATAGAAAGAATATTGCTAGTCATTTAGAGGAAACCGCCATCCCCCCAAATCTGATCACCCTCAGTGTCCGATCAAATCCTCATCCTCTGCCAACCCCAGGGGATATCTGATTACCTTGGCCCCGCCCAGCAAAAATCCTGTAAGCGCCATTAAACAAGAATTTCCCCTGAAGTCTCCTCTTAGCAAATTTCCGTCCACTGACTTCTGCTTTGTTTTTTTGGCTCTAAATCCACACTTGTCATACTGCATTCAGAATTGAGACCAGTTCCACATGGGGGTGTCTTTTCCCCTATGGCAATAGCTCCTAAATAAAACCCATTTTTATCATTTAACTACCATTTAGCTCTGTTTTATCTTTGACACAATTTAAATGTAATATGTTTATCTGGACCCTGGAACAGAAAGAGGACATTATTTACAAACTAAGAAATCTGAGTAAATTATGAACTCTAGTTAATAATAATGTATCGTATTGGTTAATTAATTATGACAAATATACTCTACCAATACAAGACAGTATGTATACTAAATATATGAGAACTCTGCACTAACTTAAAAAATTTTCTGCAAATCTGAAACAATCATAAAGTTAAAAACTTACTAAGAGGAAAAAATCAGTCAACCAAACTAAAAAACAAAAATTACTGAGTGAACGTTGATGTCATATAGATCTGGGTTCTATCTCTTAGTTCAGGCCTTAGTTTCCTCTTTTGAAAATGGGAGTCATAATACATATATGTGTTCCAAGGATTTACTATTACAACCTTTTTAAAGTGTCTGAATATACAATTATCAGTGAGTATTAATTATGTAAGTCTTTTTTCTTTTCTTAATTATAAGTGATTACAATTAATAAAATCTAGACCCCCTCATAAAACAGAAACTGCTTAATACACTTTTCTCTTTCTACGAATTAAGTTGACCGATTTGGCAGTATGTTTATTTTGGTAAATCCACCCTTAAAAGTAGGTAGATGCCCAGAAGTTGTTTATGACAAACACAACATAACTATAAATACGCTAATATGTTTTAATCCTCTGAATATCCTTGAGGATTTAGAATCATAAACCATTATTCTTGTGAAGTAAAGCTCTATGGAAAACAGGAAGAAAATATTCTAGCATGAGGAATAGAAAGGACTAATATTTAGGTAGATAGGAAGATGAGAAAAGAAATATTCATCACTTTCACATTTTTTAAAAAGGGTAGTGCATGGAAGTTTTTAGCCTTAGAATAATGCAATGCAATGGTAACTATATTATTTTATTCCTTAAACAATAGTTTATTGATTCCAAGCTTTCAGAAATGTGTTAAAAGGCTTGAGTGCAATTTACTATAATTTCAGTTGAAATTAAAAGATTACATACTGGAAAACATTTGTTTCACAATTATGTCCACTATTTGATTTATTAGCATTCTGGTCTCCCGTCACCTCACTCACCGGCTCCATCTGCTGCGGTCCCCATTTCACTGAAAGACTCTACCCCTCATTAAATTGCCTGAGCCAGAACACCTGGCTTCGGCACTTCCCCAGTCCATTTCCCTTTCCACCATATCAAATCCTACACCATCTTTTCTGTTTTCCTTTTTATATTTGTTTGAAATCTTCGCTATTCTATGGGCCAGCCAACAGCTGCTTGTGTCCATGGTGCACCTAAAATGTAGCCAGTGCAAACTGAAGAACTGAACTTTAAATTTTATATAATATTCCTTTATTTAAATGTTACATTGAAACTTAAAGGCTCTCGTTACTCAATTCCATTATGAGTGTGTGGGATTTTCCTCACACCACATTTCCTGACATCAGCTGCCCTACAATTCAACTCAAGTCTGACACTATATACCTGAAGATAGCATCACATCCCACAGGTAAGAACTCAGTCTCTACAAGATAGCCCTCCGCTCCCACACACGCACTTCAGATGTCACAGTTTCAGGTGGTCATCTGTGCTTCTTACATACCAGCTATAGACTAGAAGCCCCCAGCATGATTAATTTGCTAGACTGGCTCACGGAATCCAGAGAAACATTTTACTTTCTACATTTGAAAGGCTGTACCTGAGGAACAGCCAGATGAAGAGATGCACAGGACAAAGAGCGGCCCAAGGCTGTGACGCTTCCACGCTCGCCGTGAGTCTCCCTGTGTTCACCAACCTGGAAACTCTCCGAACCCTGTCCTTTTGGGTTAGGCTTCATTACATTGGTGTGTCTGATTAAATCATTAGCCATTGATGATTGATTCAATCCCCAGCTCCTCTCTTTTCCCTGGTGGTTAGGGGAGTAAAACGGAATGTTTCAACCCTCTAACCACATGGTTGCTTCACCTGGTAACCAGCCCCAAACTCTAGATGTGTTCCAAAATTCATCTCATTAACATAACATGGGATAATTTATTACTCTCTTCACTTAGGAAGTTCTAAGGGTTTTAGGAACTCTGTGCCAAAATAAAATAAAATAAAATAAAATAAAATAAAATAAAATAAAATAATAAAATAAAAACTAGAGTGGTCCTCTCTTACAGGCTGGGAATACATTCCAAGACCTCCACTGGATGCCTGAAACCAAGGAGAGCACCAAACCCTATATATACCATGTTTTTTTCCCCCTATATATATCTGTTATAAAGTTTAATTTATAAACTAATCACAATAAGACATTAATAATAGTTAATAATAAATTGAGCAATTATAACATCATACCGTGATGAAAGTTATATGAATGCGTGCTCTCTCTCAAAATATCTTATTGTACTGTACTAACCTTTTCACTTAAAGAAAGCACTTTAGGCTTCCTGAGTTGCCAGTAACACTCATTACCCTTGAGCTTTGGAGTTATTAAGTAAATTAAGGGTTACTTGTGCACGAGCACTGGGATACCGGAAATATTGGGACAGTTGATCTAATAACCAAGAAGGCAAAAACGATGTGAATATGTTGGAAAAAGGGAACAGTCACGTACCAGCTGGGATGGAGCACAATTGCTCGAGACTTCATTATGCTACTTAGAATGGCTCATAATTTAAAATTTGTAGGGGTAGTACAGGAAAAGAGGCCAAATAGACGATGACGGAATTTGATTTGACTTTGGGTGGTGGGCACGCAATGCCATGTGCAGATCATGTATCATAGAGATGTACACTGAAACCTATATGATCTTATTGACCAATGTGACCACAATAAATTTAATAAAATTAAAAAAGAAAACTTATGAATTGTTTATTTTTAACGTTCCCCATTTAATAATTTTGGACCGAGATCACCTTGGGCAACTAAAACCTTCTAAAGGAAAACCACAATGAGGGCGACTCCCATATATATTTCTTCTTATAAATTGCAATATCATAATATTCATTTCAGTAATTGGAAAACTTTAAAGCACATTTTGAAGAACTAGGCTATGCGAACATACTTTTATACTGTAAGTTTTATGAAACCTAACACATGATAAAATATGTCTGATAAAATTGTAGTGTCTGAATTGAGTTTTGAATACATTGTCATATAAAATGTTTGTAAAATATCTGCTTGAGAATTGTTTTAGTTAACTACTTGTGAAATAATTATATTTTAGGTTAAATATAATGTTACTATTATCAAAACTAACTTCACTTGTTTCTTTCTCATTTTTTAACCTAGCTACAAGAAAATGTAAAATTAAACAACTTGCATCGTATTTCTATTGAGTTGTGCTGTTCTACCTTACTGACCTATCTCCTCTACCTCTTTTCTCTTCTTCCTCATTGTCTGACCTAGGTGAGGGGGAGCAGAATATGCCACCCCAAAATGTGCCGCTTTGGCATAGTGATTGTTTTGAGTTGAAGGCAATTAAAACACAGCAGACTTAGAAAAAGCTTTTAAAATCTTTCTTAACTGCCTAAAGAATTTTTGATAGGGGGCCTCTACCAGGCAGAGAGCTATTACCAGTGGTAAATTTTATACCAACAGACTTATCTGAGTGGTATAGCAAACAGTTATTTGCTATACCAAAGATTTTCTTTTCTCATCCTGCTGTGAATTGACGTCCACTCCTTTGAAGCCCGTAGCCCCTGCCCCTTCTCTTTAGCCCAGGCTGGCATCTAAGCCTCAACTGCTTGGCTGCTTTGGAGTCTCATATTTTTTCTGGAGCCCCTGTGCATGTGAAATCAACTTGGTTTTTACCTATTAATCTGTCTTGTGTCAATTTAATTATTAAATCAGCGAAAGAACCTAGAAGGAAAGAAGAGCAGTTTTCCTCTCCTACACAAGAGGGCATTTTCTTTACTCTGGGTCTCCACTCAGGCCTCTTTAGTTTTTCTCTGCCTCACACATCACTGTGTTCTTTCATCCATCTCTCTACCCTTCTTCCTCCATAGAGTTGAGAAAATCAAACTCTTTATCTCAAAGTACATGCAAGTTTCTAATTTTATTTTGTACAGTGATCTTTTTTTACATGGAAATCATATTACACTAACGAGTAAAACCCTTTCATCTCTAAAATTCATGATTTACTATGTTTCTCATTTTGTCCCTGTTCACGGCACCAGCCTAATTGCTAACACCTGCCTCCAACACACAGTCTATGCTCCAACCAAAGTCACCCTCCTGGCTTCACCAAATATTCTATACTTTCATTTGCATCTGGATCTTTTCATTTTCTTTTATTCCTAATCTATTGTTCACACCTTTACCCCCAATGCCAGAGCAATGGCTGGCACAGAGCAAGCACTCAAAGGAATTGAGTAAATGAATAATTGAATGACTACTGTAATAGAAATAAATTATTACAGGAATTTGGTTGGTATATAAATATATTTCCCAGAGCAGAAGATAGGAAATCTTTAAACAATTTTGTTTGCAAAGATCAATAATTACATTAAATATCTTTAAAGCTGCCAGTTGTGATTCTAAGCAGCTTTGCTGAAACCAAACTGCTAGCCTTTTCCCTCCTAAAATGTTTTAACTTTGAACTTTCAATTGTTACTTTGTAAAATATTCTTAGTATAACCTGGAAAATCTTCAAAATATTTCAGCAGTTTGCTTTAGCTTCTAGGGGTGAAGCAAAAATTAACTTCAAAGCAAATTAACAGTTTTTTTTTTCTCATCTATTCTCATCAAAGAAAGTGTAGGAGTATTTTAGGCCCCCTGAGAAGACATATTATAGTTCATTATACAAAAGAAAAAGGGTAAAAATGAATCCAGGAGCAATTAATATGTAAAGTTAGTATGCCACAACACAATGTTACCACTGCAATATTTTTTTTAAAAAAGTGAATGCATATTAAAAATTAAAATGTAATGCACATATATTAGTAGAACTTTTATTATATCGACATGTTCAAATTTCTATGATCTGTTCCCAAGAAAACAGAGCTTTTCCTTCTCACTTTACCAAATTCTTCGAAGTTTTAAAGGTAATAAAAGATAAATGGTAACATTAGAATAAAGGGGTTAATTATGTTGCAAGTGAGATTACCAGGATTAAAAATTATGGATTATATTAGCTTCGAAGATCAAAACAACTTTGAGAGTCTCTTTTTCAGTGTCATAGTACTTCAGCACCTCAACACTTACGACTAAAATAATTATAAAATAATAGGATTGAAAATAACTTTGCAGGTCACCTAGCACAATCCCCAATCTAATGCAATACCCCTCCCCCCACCATAATAGAAAATGATTGTGTCTGATTTGAATTTTTCCATTGATATGACACTTCTCTGTTAAAAAGCAGACAATTCTGTTTAGGGTCATTCTAATGTTCAGAAATTAGACATAGCCCTTTGTCATTTGAAAGTAAATAGGATAAATTTAATTTCTCTTCCACATGATAGGTTTTATTTTCATTTTGTTTTAAATTTTGAGAATGCTTATACCAATCCATCTACAAAATCTGTTTCTGGTCTAAATATTCCTACTTCCTTTTAGGATTCTTTCAAAAATACATTGTTCTCACAATCTTCATAATGTTGGCACTCATTTCTTCACATAATTCAGTTTATCATCATTGTTAAATGTGGGATCCAAATGTTCATTCTTCCTGGATATTAGCAGACACTCATGTTCTTTGATCTGTGTTACAAATCTGTTAATTATATATAATATTAATATGTAATTTATATATATATACTTCACAAATTTATATATACATACTCCTTGACTTCCAAATATAAACACACACACACACACACACACACACATAAAGCAATTACAGTGATAGTTAAGGAATACCTGTTCTTTATAAAATGTGCTATATTTCAAAGGGGATGTCAAAACAAACTAAGATGCTTGAGGCTTTAGCTACTCCTCATCTAATAGTATCATAAAACATGCTGAACTTTTGTATCAAAATTAGAATCCAAATATATAGTTCTAAACCATACTTCACATTTGGTATAAAAATTGATGTCATCACTTGCTGCCCACCAGTTCTGCCTGCAGGTCGGCTCTTCCTGGGCCGCAAGTCCTCACACAGTGCGGCCCACAGGGCTGCTGGCTCTGCCACCAGCCAGGGTCCAGGAAGCTGTACACGGTTGGTGGCGGACTGTTGGTGGGGGACAGAGTGGAACCCAGACAGTTGCAGAGGAATGAAACTGACAACCTGATCAATTGATGAGCTTTGCTTCCTGTTATACATCGCAAATCTAAAATAAGACTCTCCCTCCATTAAGCCAAATATGCTATTCATTGTATCCATGCAATATTTTCTAGTAAGGAGAAACAGTTCGCACAGCTATTTGAGCTTCTGAGCAAGAACCTAGATCCAAGAAAACTGGAACATCTCATAACCCTTTTGGTTACTATTGGTCACATTATTCTCCTTGCACCTGCTCAGTTTGCTGCCCCTTTGAAGTCTTTGGTAGCTACTTTGATTGTGAAAGATCTTCTCATGAATGATCGGGTTCCAGGAAAAAAGACAACTAAACTTTGGGTTCAAGATGAAGTTCTCCTGAGACATTGGTTAAAATTCAGGGTATTAAAATGATGGTTCAATGGCTACTGGGAATGAAGAATAATTCCAGTAAATCAGAAACCTACACCTTAAGATTGCTATTAATGATATTGCACAGTGATGAGGTTTCACAGAATCAGGGAAATTAGCAAAAACAAAATTGAGAAAAAAGAACAAAGCTAGAGGTCGCACTCCTTGACTTCAATTTATACTTTATACTACAAAGTGACAATAATCAAAATAGCGTGGTATTGGCAAAAAAAAAAAAAAAGAAAGAAAGAAAGAAACAAAGACACAGACCAAAGGAACAGAATGAGAACCCAGAAATAAACCTTCAAGTATATGGATAAATAATTTTCAACAAAGGAACCAAAAACATACAATGGAGAAAAGAAAAAACCTCTGCCTTCCTTAAAAATAGTAATTAGTGTTGCAATGTAAGTGTGTTTATATTTTATTGTAGTAAGCTTTTGTGCAGTATTTATCTCAGAATTAAAGTCACAAATCTGGTGCAAGGTACTACTATATATTTCATTTATTTTTAAATATATGTGACTAATTTTTTAAATATTTAATGTGAAGATATTACTGTATTGTACAAAAAGTAACTGATATATTATATTCCTGTTAATGTCTAGAGGACAAAAAAGGCTGGGTAGAATGCTATTTACTGAATCTATTTCCAGAAGTATAAATATATAAAAAATTTTTTTAAATTGTGATGTCATCAGTTTCAGACTATGTCAAGTGTGCTGATATAAACTTAAAACTTGAATCAACCTATCATATCAGCAAGTATTTGCTAGGTTATTTTCATCAGCATGTTGTTGAAGTGTATATTGCATATTCATTTTAGCTGTGTTTTTGTTTGCTTGAAGTTATAATTGCATTCAATTTTTGATAAAGGTGATAAATAGAAAATGAATAAATATGAAATCCAGTGGTATATTTTTCTAAGATTAAGCCATGTGCTATAGAATCTGTACCCTTTAGGTAAAGAGTCCATCCATATCTCAATGGAATTTATTTATACATATATATACATATACACATACACATATATATGCACATATACTTAAGTGTGTGTGTGTATGTATCTATGAAGGATTCCTTTCCATTTTTCCAGGTTAAATCGCAAGAGGTAGCATTAGCACAACAGGGTTAATCATAATGAATGTGTGTGTGTCTGCACAGCAGTGCTCCCCAGGCAATCAGTCTAATAATTTAAAGAAAAAGTGCTTTGTTGGGACTGCTATTCTGAAAGAAAATCTGCTGATTCCCAGTAATAACTCTGTTTCTGAATGTTGGTAATTTTCCTATTTAATTACACAGTTTATTCACTATGCTTCCTCAAATATGTTTGGAAGCTATTTTATTTACCTAAAATTTATCAAAATTTAATAGATCAATTCTTTGTTATGTATAACACATTATACCATATACATACTTCCAGTGCTTTGGCATGCAATTTATTTCAGGTAGGAAAATTTAAGTCATTTAATTAAGCTGGGCTCTTGGTTCGTATCTCTTTATATATCATGAAGTTCAATTGTATTTAGGATAGTTAATTTTCATGTTTTTTAAAAAATTATTATTTGAATTCTCAAATCCCAAAAGACTTTAATTTCTCTGAAGGAAAGAATTGGCATCTAGTTAACACTCAGCAATTATTACTTGTTCCATTATTGACACTGACATATTTTTACTTTTTTCATGTGTAGGTATCTGTGTATTTTGTATCCCCTTGCTTCTCACTGTTTCTCTTCAGTACTATTTGTTTGGTCTTTGTTCCTTTGTTGTATATAAACCAAGAAACACAAACTATGAAAAGCTAATGGTAAGGGCTTAGATTAAAACTATGTTACATTTTAATTCTTATTTTAAAGCTTTGAGTATGTTTTTAAGTACATATCCATTAGTATATAGATGTTTATAAACATAACATTGCTTTTCAATTTTTCCTGTCACTTCTACATCTATTTTCAGAAGATCTGATTTATCATAGTTTTTTTTTTTTCCTGCTTGAACATAATTTACTGATGAGTTGGAATGGTCTAGTCTGCCTTTATTTGATTCACTTAAATAATTATTAAGTGTCTATGCTAAAAGCACTAGTCAAGTTTCTAGAGATAAAAAAACAAATAAAAGTCCCTGCCTTCATAGAATTATGTTTAAGTTGGGGAGGAGGTATAGTCAATAAACACTCTCCCCTCCAAAATTATATAGAGAGTGATAAGTACTTGAAGAAAAAAAAAGAGAAAGAGAGTAGCACATGGAGTGGGGAACACAGCGACACCCTTTTGTGTATGGTTAGGGAAGACCTGTGTGAATAAGATGATGTTTGAGCAGACACCTGAAGAAAATAAATGGATGATCCATGTGGATTAAGAGCTTTCTAGAATGTAAGAACACAAAAGGCAGAGGCCCTGCCTTGTAAAGTGCTCGGAGAGGTTAAGGAAAACTGGAGAATTTACCGTGCTGAAGTAGAGTGATTGAGGGAGAAAGTACTAGAAGATCAGGTCAGGAAACAAGTGATCGCTTAGGCCATGGTGAGAATTTTGGATTTTTCTCCATGTGAGAGTAAAACCCATTAGCAGATATTTTACTTAAGTTTTTAAACAATCACTCTAGCTTCTGTGTATATCATACATGAGATGAGAGCAAAAATGAAATATGGAGTCAGTGTGTGTGCTATTATAATTACCTGGTACAGGTACAATGATGCCTATGAAAATGTTAAATTTTACGTCAAATTTGTGCTCCCAAAAAATAACAACAGTAAGAAATCCTCTCAATGCAAATGTATTTGTATGTTCTTGGGAATGGATAACTGCAAAGGACCATCCTGCCGTCACAGAAGCTTCCTCATGACTTCCATGAAACTCAGCAAGGACCCTTTGGTTAAGAGCATCTATACATTACCCATCAGCCATCCTTTTCTTTGAAATATCCCTCACTAATGACCATACTCTTTATCATAGTAGCCTTAATTAAGTCACCTCCTTAATAGTCCAGTACATTTATTACTTCACAGATTGGAGAGTAAGGTAGTGATTTAAATGGCAAAGTGTATTTTGAAAATACTGTTCCGAACATTGGCTGATAGATTTACTTGTGGGATGTGAGAGAAAGAGAAGTCCACAATGGGTCGAAACGATATTTCCTGAGTAAGGGGAAGAAGACAGATTTGACTAAGGAGCATAGTGAGAGGAACTATTTGGGAGAATGTGGAAAGGGTCATGAATTAATTCTGGACATGTGAATTATGAAGAATTTGTAGATCATTCTAATTTTAACTTTAATCAGACAGACAAATATTCTAATCTGAAGACATTAAGGGAGAAGATGGGCCTGGAGGTATTAAATGTTGAAGTCACCAGCCTGCAAATGGTTCACGCAATAGGTCTGGATGTTTTACCTAGGGAAAGGCTTCTCAAATCTCAGCATGTATAAGAAGCCGCACGGAGGGATGGTTAAACACAAGTTCCTGGGTCTTACACCAGATTCTGATTCTGTAAGTCTTGGGTCGACCTGAGAAATCTGCATTTCTAACAAGTTCTCTAGTGATATCAATGCTGGGAGTGCGATGACCGTACTTACAAAATGAGCCTAGCTTAGAAAGAAAGAGATATTAAGATTAATGAGGTGGCATGTCAATGTCTAGAGGTTAAGAGTATAAGGGTAAACTAGCAAAGGAGCCTGCAAAAGGAGCGTGCAGGGACTTAAGTGAAGAACAAAGAGAGCGTGGTGTAATTATATGCATACTGTTTATACACCTCTGCTCTTTTTTTAGAAAAAAGTCAAACAGCTTTTATTGGGCTGGCAAAAGAATCTGAAAACCATTAAAAATTGTCTTAGATGGAAAACTCCTGCATTGCGTTATTGTTTTTCTTACTCTAACCTGGTGAGAATCATGCTGTCTTGATATACAGTTTCTATTGTGCAAAATAAAATTCTACTAGGCTCACTTTCCACAAATTAAAATGCTCACTGAATAAGAAAAGTGCATATAATCCTGAACCACAGGTCTTAGGTAAATGTAAATGCTGATTTTTTAAAACAAAACATGTCCCACTCTGATCTTGTGTGCTGTTTAACCTCATTCTCACAGAAAATTGTTTTTTGTTCAAAGTACCAAGTATATATAAATAATGCCTCAGTAAAACAGACACATAAATTCTTTAATGCAATGTTACGATTATTTATTTGAAATTTCATGAAGTAAGACTTTATATCTGTAAGGAAAAAATCATGTTAATTAGTAAGACAAATGGAAAATAGAAAGCTTTTACTTTCTATTTTCCAGTTAGTATTGATATAATTAATACAATTTAAAAATTATTTTCCCTTTGCCAAAATATAAAGAAAAGTGAAATAATGAGAATCCCTGGGCGCACCAAGGCATAAAATAAATGAGGGTGCTTTTAGTGTTTCCCAATGATTTCCCTAAAACCATCCTAAAGAAACATAAATGAAATAAAAGCAGATGCTTTGCCTAAGAAACCTTGCTATGATCTTTATCTCTGACCTTTCAGAAATAACAAAGGCTTTAATCCCCACTACATAAAAGTATGAAACCTCCACTGAATGGAGTAAGATCACAAAGGTGACAAGGTTGTCCTTTTCAAGGACTGCCAAGTTAATATTCTGAACAAAGCACTGTTGTGGAGGGGATGTAACTATTATTATATCATACTGAGGCAGCTGTGGTATAATAATTTGAAATCTGTATTAATAAACAAAAGATATAATTTAAATAATTTACCAACTCACTAACTGCAAAGACAATGTGAGAAACTGGTACATCATGGGCACTAGTATAAGATGAATCTGGGCATGATGATATCTGATTCCCTTACTAGATTGTGAAATGGGACAAAAATCTTCAAATTCTTGGAGCTTCAATTTTTTATGTGTTTTGACCTGCTAGAACCGTCATAAAATAATACCACAGATTAGATGGCTTAAAAAAACCCAGGTATTTGTTTTCTCAGAGTTCCGGAAGCTTACCGTCCATGATCAAGGTGTCAGCTGACTGGATTCTTTGTCAGGGCTCTTTCTTGCTTGGAGATTATTACCCTGTTGTGTCCTCATGTGGCCTTTCCTCTGTGTCATGAGAGAGCTCTAATTTCTCTTCTTCTTATAAGGATTCTTTTAAGTCCCATCTTATGACCTCATTTAACCTTAGTTACTTTCTTGTAGCCCTATTTCGAAATACAGTCACATTGAGGGCTAAAGCTTTAACACAAAATTTGGGAGAATACAATTCAATTCTAACAATCTTAAAAGAAATAAAACAAAGAAATGAACACGTTCACAACTGCCTATTGCTAACCCTCTGCTTTGCATGATCTAAACTTCAGTCAGGTTTATGTGTTTCCTACAGGCCCCTGAAACCTGCTTGTCCCCAAGCCTGAGTAAGCACAACAGGAAAACATTGCCCCCATTGTCAGCTTCTTCTGGGATCGGCCGACCCTGTTCCTGTCGGACCTCATTGGTCATTTCCAGTTCCCTAATTAAAGATTCTGTTTCTCTCTGCTGGGCCCTACTTTGCCCTGTACAAGAAAAACCTTCTTTGCTTTGAATTTGAGATGCTCACAGGCTTCTGAGATTAAAGCTGTCTCCCTATTGCAATGTACAGTTTTTCTAATTAAAGTCTCTCTAAGTCCAAATCTGTTTTAATCTGACAAAAGTTAAAAATGTCTATCTTATTGACTTATTTTGACAGCGCCTAAACTAGCTGGTATGGTGCGGGCTACTTGTAGGTGAATATGTGTTCTTGGGCATTTGACTTACTTATAAAAGTCCATGTAGTTTGTTAATTAAATAATAATTTGAAATAGATATATTGTTCCATTTCTAATATTCTCTCAAACAATGGACAGACTTTGGAATGTATCTTAAGAGGTCACATTCCAAAGACTTTATGGAAAATTATCATACTTAAATTTGTAGTTGCATACCAATGTACTGAGTCAAATAAAATCAAAATTTCCTGGGGCAACAAATACACATGTGGAATTTAAATGTATGATTTTTATTACTTTGACTTCTAAGGCCTGTCAAAAAATCTTTACCATATGCACAATGATGAATATGAAATGAATGAATAATATGTTCCCATAGTGTCACTACACTGATTTTTTTCTTTTTCTCTCTTTCTTTCTTTCTTTCTTTTTCTTTTCTTTTTTTTTTTTTGGGGGGTCACCAGCTAAGGTCCTGCTTTACCTTAGGAGAACTTGCTATACAGTAATAGGAGGGAGGAGGTAATAAACTCATATTTGTGAAATGCTCACTGCCGACGTGCTCTCTATTTGATGCTTTAATTACGCCACATCATTTACCTTAGAAACAACACTTCAGAGAGGTGTTATTATCTCCATTTGCACATCTAGAAATTAAGGACCAGAGAAGTCAAGTTGTTTGCTCAGGGTCACGCAGCCGTTAGAAGGAAGAATCAGGATTTAATAATTTCTATTAATGTATCCCATTAAATGTCATCTTTTTACTATAACATCCTGTATTCCAATGAAGGAATAATTCATAATCCCAGCAGGCACAAATGAGCAGGCTTGTGCTTTAGGCAATGAAGAAGTGAGACAGGAAAAAAAAAGAGGCATCGGGAGATAGAAAACATTTGCCTTTTTGTTATGAATATATGAAAGGTAGTTTTATATAGCTCGAAACAACTGATATTGTATTTCTATTTGTATAAATAACCATAAATAAAAGTTAAAAAACTGAGAGAGCTTACTTCAAAATATTTGTGATATATGTTCTATGATTAATCTCACAAAGAGAACACTGTGTTAGTTTTGAAAGCTAAAATGTGTGAAATTGTAATTCATATGTTAATATAATCAAAGTTATATTAGGTAATTGGACAAAGCTTTTATGTTGTTATATTGACCATGAAACCTTCAACATTAAAAAACAATATTTAAAATTTGACATAAATAAAAGAGGAACAAAAATGCTTCACGAGAAGTCACAAATATTAATAAAATAAAAAGAAACTTTTTACATAAAAAGAATAACACTTAGAACATTTAAGTATAAACCTAATATTTTATAGAGTGAATCATTTCATTTTTGTCAAATAGAAAGAGTTTTTTGTTAATTAATTCATTTTTTTTTGTTGTACAGTTCTTGAAAATGATATACTGTCTTTGACAAATAGGTTAAATTATATAAAAATGCTAAAAATTTTTCACAGTTCCTTTTATATACTAAGCTGTATGACTGAAGGTGGATGGAGTTTTTCCTCTATTTATAGCTTTAGCCTACAGACCTGTCACTAGATTCATTAATTAAAAAAAAAAATGAAAATAACAATGGATGGTTTTCTGTTCTTCAAAAGAAACATATTGAAATATTATTCATTTTATTCCTGAAAAATCAACATCTAAAATCTTGACTTTATTTAAAAAGTAGCTTACAAAATATCTGGAAATAGATTAAACTGGAAAGCTTTACCTTTTTGCAATATATACTGTATTTTGCCATGTACAATGTGGTTCCATGTACAATGCACACCGATGTTTTTGGCCCAGACTTTCAGGGAAAAAAATCTTCCATTTTAATTTTTTAACTCAATTATTTATTTGTTTATATTTAGAAACAAAACTGATTATCGTAGCCCAGTGCATTATTTTGCACATGGATATCACTTTCTAGACTTGTACCTTTAATGTATATGTATAAATAAAAGAATTAAAAACATTTACATACATATGGAATTAGTACTACCAATGTATAATGCACATTCTTATTTTTCCCTCAGAAATTTGGGCAAAAAGTACACATTATACACAGCAAAATATGGTATCCACTTTTTCCTGAGCAGAATAAATGGCAACATAGATGCTCTTATAGTACTGCATATTATTTAAAGTCCAAGAATTTTCTCATGATCTAGGAAGGAATTTGTCATAATAATGAGTATAATTGCAATGATCTTGCTTCCAACTCATACTATTATTTTATAATTTTTTTACTGGATTCACCTTTTAAGCCAAGTGAAATAACACATATACTATAAATGTAGATTTTTCCCCCTGTATTTCTTGCTTTTTTCATTAAGCTTCTTCCCACGATAATTTTCTTTTTGCTTTCTCATTGCCCATCTCTTAATGGGATAATACGTTAACCTCTTTTGCATGTGCCAGAAACTAAACCATCCTCTGTAAGTGGCCTCCCAAGCATCCCTCTTCCTTTTGTATATTACAACCATGCGGATCTCTGGCAGCTCACTTAAAGCTTGTTCTTATTGGAGCCCAGTAAGAATATTATCTGAAAGCCAAAGTGCATCAACTTCAACTGAAAATAAGTAAAGGATTTCAATTTTCCTTACATGCACAATAACTTAGTAACAATGTCAATGAGTATAAGTCTAAATAACATTCACATGTAGCATCCTACTTGACAGCAGAAAGAAACAGCACAATATTTTAGTATCTTGAAATGAGTTCAAATCACAGTCGTAAGTTGGACCTGTTTAAAATGGACAACAGTGTGGTGATCCTTGGGGGCAGAGGGGTATAAGGGAACTAAATGATAATGGAAAAAATACAGTAAAGATTAAATTTAAAAAGAGAATCCCTATGACTCAATGGATTCAATGCAGGCCTCTGTTGCCTAAAATCCCTTTGGTGAAAACATAGTCATTTATAAATAAATGCATGAATTTATGTAAAGAGACCAAAGTTTTTTGATAAAAGATCAATTATCCATATACCCCCCCCCAAAAAAAACTCTTTCCCAAAGTTTATCATTTTTAATTTTCACCCAAGCCTGGCTGTGTCTATAATAGTTTAATGAAAGTGAAGAGTTACTCATTGAATTTCATCTATGTCAAGGGAATCTAAGCATTTCTGTTTTAATGGAATGTTTCTCTCTCTGATAACTGAATGTTACTCCTTGAAACAAAACATTTGCCACCCCCTCTGTGTCTGTTTGCAAAGAAGCACAGAGATTACCGTGGGTATATATGATGCACAAAAGTGTTAAAGAAAATCAGAAAATAGCTACTTCTTTTCAATAACTAGCATTATAGTGCAGGAAGAAACATTTTCAAACTTTCAAAAATAAGAGATAAAAACATGGAATAAATGAAGAAAAAGTTGCGATATTAAAATACTGACATTCACAGAGGAAAAAAGTATTTTTTCCCCACTGATAAACATCACTAGGTAGTTCTAACTACACACTGGAAGTAATATATATAAAGTACCTAGTGTAGATCCAGGTCCATGGTATATGCTATTTGTTGAACTGGTAATCAGTTGTTAATGTTGATTTAAATTCATACAAATCGGTTACATACTTTTAAAATGTGTTTACAAAAGGAAATTTGTGTAATATATATAGAAAATGGTTTGTAACAATGGATACTAACTAATATAATATAGTACATAAATGAAAATAAAATCTAAAATTTCTCCAGAAGATTTATGTAAGGCATTACTTTCTTTTTCTATATTAATACTTGTTGCTTTAATTTTTTAATAAAAAATATAAAATAATTAATTATAATTTTATGAAAATATTTAGAGCACATAAGTAAATTTTTAAAAAATATATCATCTAAATTTACAAATATATGCTTCAAAATAGACATATATGCTATTATATAAGTTTTCTACATATTTGGTACTTTTGAATAATGAACATAGTAAAATGAATAATCAGAGGTCAGGAATACTTCAATTTATGGCACTGATGTTTAAGTACTTAGAGTGCCTTTAATTCAAGTTAATTAGTGGATCATCAATGTGTTTTGATAGTTATATACATTATAAGTATTGTTGAGTACCAATATGTTTAATAAAGAATAAAACCTTTTTTTGTATTTTCTGATTACTATTTGTAAAGCCGCCTTTTTACAGTATAGCTACTATTTGAATAGAAGAAATTTAAATGTAGTTCCTTTGCATTTTAATAAATTAGTATAAATTCAGATGTGTGGTTTACTCTGATGGAAAAGTAACTAAATGATAAATTAGAGCACACACAGGAAGTTTCATGGCCAGAGCAGTAAGTCATTTCACCTGTGGTGCATTTGTGGATTTGTTAAAATGAACTTGGTAGAGTGAGTTAATAAATATCAAACTCGAAACACTAAGTTAAGAACACAGGTCACATTTTCTTTTAAGATATTTTAAATATGGAAAAGTACCTGCTAGGAGTCTGAAGAATATTAGATGCTGACCAGCGAGAAGAAAAACTTGAAAGCTATACACTGTATTAATAAAGGACAATCTTGCAACATATTTTTCCACCTTTGAATAATTGTCAGGGCTACCACCCTCCAGGCTAATGTGGGTCCCGCCCCACACCTTCTGGCTTGGTTAACAGAGAGCAGGGAGAATTACAGGTGGCACTTGCTACTTTGGTAATGAGTACCCTACAAAACTGATACAATTTAAATCCATATATTCCAGTACTAATATTCAAATCCTGATTGTACCTTTTATCGGCTTACTTTGGGTGACTTAGCCAACCTCTCCAAACATCAGTTTCCTTGTGTATAAATAGGGATAATAAAAATACCTTCCACACAGGGTTGTTTGAGGAAAAAAAAAAAAGTACCTAACACATCATGGTGCTGAATTAATGTTATCATTTTATTCTGAATAATAATGTCAATTCTAATGATGATGTTTGCAGGGGACTATAAGATGCAGTAACAATATGGGGTGCATTCTAAAATGATGGATAAAAATCATGTAAATATTATCCATCAATAGGCAGATGCAGGAGGACACAGTAAACATTTTGTTGTTTAAAGTTAAAAGGAGAGCTTAAAGCCTCTTTAAGTCTCACTACTGCAGCAAAGATCGGAGGGTGGGCTCTATTTTCCTGACAGGGAAACAATGATCTCTCTAGAGTTTATCTCTATGTAAGCATTTAGGCAATAAAACCTCCCTCATACACAGTGTATTAGAAGGGTGGGGGAAATATAGCTCCTCAAACTAAATCAGTGTGTCTTGAGGAAAAATTATAAAGAGGAGAGATTATTATATCTCAAGAACTTAAACTCTGTTAACGTTGGGGGTTAATCGATGGCCTTATTGTCTGAACAAAATAGGATTTCTTGCAGAAGCCAAAGAGATAAAAGACTGAAAATTAACTTTCCTCTGGCAGGGTAGCTCAATTGGTTGGAGCATCATCCCTACATACCAAGTTTGCAGGTTCCATCCCTGGTTGGGGCACATGCAAAAAGCAACCAATGAATGAATGCATTAATGGATGAAACAACAGATTGTTGTTTCTCTCTCTCCTTTCCTCTCTCTCTCTCTCTCTCAAAATCAATAAATAAAAACAAAATTAAAGAAAAAAGAAAGAAAGAAAAGCTGTATTTGAGAGGCAGAACTAAAGTGACCAAACATCCCAGGTTACCTGGGAATGAAGGGGTTCCCAGGATATGGGACTTTTGGTACCAAATCATGAAAGTCCTGGGGAAACCAGGACAAGTTGGTCACTTTGGGCAGAAAAGCATAATGTAGGACCCTGGAATCTGCATTCAAATTCTGATACTGCCACTTTCTAGCTGTGTATCCTTGGACAAGTCACTATACTCTCTGAGCCTCAGTTTTCTCATGTGTAGAATGGAGATAAAGTACCTACATAAGTTTGTTGTGAAAATAAATGAGTTAATTAATGTAAATAGCTTAGGATAGTACCTAGCATATCATCTGTGCATGATATGCCCCATCTATTACTGATTCAAAGTTGTGAAACAACAAAGCATAATCTAAATGTACAATAACAAAGAAAATTATAACTTTATTTTAAAACTCATTTGAACTGAGAGTATGCTGCTATTAAATATATGTGGGTTTAGTGTGAAGCTTGACACAGCAATCAAGAGGTTAAAGAGTTTCAATCTCTAAAAGTTGCTTAATGAGTTTTGTAATGTGTAGGTGGAAAAGAGGTGATGCTCCAGATGGAACAAAGTTAAGTTCCTAGGATGTGTTACAATCATGCTGACATTATTGACAAGTAAAATTTTCAATGATGTGTAAGGCATGTATAAAATCATCAGGGTTTTTGTGCTTTCAAAATGATAACTATTGGAAGTATTTAATTTTTAATAATAAGTATGGAGCTAGTTATTCAATTATAATATATAATTATTCTAAGATTGAGAAAAGGGTATATACTGCAATTACGACTTCTTCCCAAGAGAACCAATTTACATGAGTAAATCAGAATAGTAAAACAGGAAAAATGGTTCATTTCATACTCTCTGGAATTTAGAGAATCAAAAACTCAATGAAAAACTCATATTTACTTTCAAAAAATATTGGCTTTTTACTTATTATTTCTACTATAAGCTGTAAATTGGTTTTTCTTACAGGTGTAATTAAATCAATTGAAAGAGTTGATTAATTACTCATTTATTCACACACATCTTTAGCAACAGTTCTAAGGTTTAGTTATAATTTTCTTTCTAACACAAAGAAAATTTCATTCAATACAAGAAAATATTTTTTCTCTTTCTCTGTAACTTGTTATGGTCTGTGACTACGATAATCTCAATGCTCACAAATTTTATTTGAAAAATCATACAACCAGTATGAACATTACAAAATAAGCATTAAGTAAATTCATTTATTATTTCTGTCTTCTGTTCCCTGTTATTTACAATTTGAGAGCACACCTCAAATTTTGACATGACCACTTCCATTTACTCACCATGCAATCATACATTTAACAATGTTTACTGAGCATCAAGTAGGTATCAATTACTATGCCAGAATAAGCATGAAATATTTCCTCCATGAGCTTGGAATCATGAACACATTAAACAAATGTTATTGCTTTAATATTCTAAACATATAAACAAAAGTAGCTAATGTGAATTCTCCAATAAAAGGCATAACAAGATGACATATAGCTTAAGTTGTATGACAAATAAAGGATCAACACAGATTATGCTGTATTTTACCAAGTATAATGGACACCCACGTTTTGGACTGAACTTTTAGGGGAAAAAATCTTTGGCTTTAATTATTTAATTATTTATTTATTTATTCATTTATTTATATTTATATACTTATTTTTGTATTATAAATGAATTTTAACATTTATTTTTGAACATATTATGGTACAAGAAATTTTATGTAACAAATAATGACAAAACACAAGAATAGATACAAAGTATTTCAGGTAATATCCATGTAAATGCATACCCTTACATTCCCTAAAAAATCTGGGCAAAAATGTCTGCATTATATACAACAAAATATGGTAATTATTAACTTGGTCATACTGAGAATGTTATAGCATATGATAAGAAAAAATATTGAACATTTTTTAGAATTCCTTTTACTTTAGAATATTTTTTAAAACAATTTTGTATGGATTGTGGAATAGGTAAGCCATTTAGCAAAATAAACTTTCTTTGCTGTAAACTCTGTTCTGGGCTAATACTGTCCTAAATCACGCTACATACAATCACAAGAACTTTCATGGATTAAAAATAATTAATTTTGAAGAGAATAGCACCTGGCATACAGAACAGATTTATTTCAATGTATTAAAAATTTGGATATCTGTTATCTATCTATCGACCTACCTATCTGTCGAGAATGAACTTTCAGAGCCTGAAAACTTGGAAAGAATATGGAGCGGCTGGGTAAAAAGACCAGACAGGAAAAAATACATCAAATATTCCTGCCACTGCAGATTTGCTAGTCATCTCTCTCTATTATATTTAACTTTTAACTGCTAATGCCACACACCATGTGTTAGACTTTGGAAAAAATTTACTTTATCAATTCAGCTAACTCAAAGAACTATGACTTTTCAAACAATTGTTACATGTGGAATCTATTTATGAAAATATACAGATGTATAAGTATGTACCTGGTCTATCTGGACAAGTCCAACCATTGTTAATGTAATGAGAACAGTTTGTGTGACACTGATGTAATCTGGCAACCAAGGAGAGTGGACTCGAAAGTGTATGCATGAATAATGACGACTTTACTATATCAGTCAGTGGGGGTGGTAGACACCATTGAGTGAACATGTGTACTGTGTGACCATTGCATCAAAATGACTGAATAGAGCCACAAATCTGCATCAGATTTTGCGTTAAGTGAACGTTCCTCCATTAATACTATTCAGATGATTGAGAAGGTCACAACTATGGGCAACTGGTGATAGGCAGCTTCATCACGACAATGTGCCCACATATCACGTCTCATGCAGTTTTTTGGCAAAACATCAAATCCCTCAGGTGACTCAGCCCCCACCCCTAGCCCAGATTTGGCACCCTGCAACTTCTGGCGTTTTACAAAACCAAAATCACCTTTGAAAGGGAAGAGATTTCAGGTCGTCGATGAAATTCAGAAAAATGCAATGGGGCAGCTGATGGCAATGGGGAGAGCTATGTGAGGTCCCAAGGTGCCAACTTTGAAGGGGACTGAGGAGTCATTGTCCTATGTACAATATTTCTTGTACCTTGTATCTTCTTCAATAAATGTCTCTATTTTTCATATTACATGGCTGGACACCTTCTGAATAGACCTCATATACCTAGAGCAATGAAATAAGCCAAAAATTGCATTTTCTCTGATTAAGGACCTTCAAAATTGCACTTGCAAAATTTCCCAATTTTTTAACATGTAAATTAGAAAATTCTTATAAATCTTTTTTGAATGTCACCTTTTTTCTTCCTTCTGGATATTTCGCTTTATCCCGGGTGCACATTGAATTCTAATTCTAATTAAAATCCAGTGAAAATAAGTATTGAAGAATTTCTCCTCTCTCACAGGTCTTTGGCAGCAGGTTCTTTCGTCTGCTAGCCACCGCAAGTTACCTTCATTCACCTGAGTGAAAAAGAATAAAAGCATTTTATGGGAAGGTAACTAGATTGACTGAGAACTTCAAAGTGAACAAACACGTTTTTAGATAGATTTCGAGACCTTAGCAGCAGGAGTCTGGCAGATTTTCTGTAGGGCCTCTTCAAAACCAACTACCTTCTTTGTATCTATCAGCTGAAGAATCAATATTGTAGGGAAAACTATCTTACTGCTCTATATTGGAATTTAGCCCTTGCGTCCTTCATCCCAAACCAGAAGAAAAAGTCAGGGCATGGCAGTTAACCAGTAAGAGTACCATGAACTTGACAAACCTCTCAGTTTGGGGTTTCCAAAGCAGAGACAAAAATCACAAATTAATTATCAAATGCAACCAGTTTTCTCCTTGTTCCCTCTATATGTTGATGTATAATATTATTAAAAATTTTTTCATTACCCAAAATTGTTCCACCTTCAAATTTCTAAAACAATTTATGTTATGCTTTCTAATTTTTTTCTTTCTTGAATGGATTGTCAATTTTGCTCTAGACAATCATTTTAAAGAAACCAGTTTTTCATTTCATAATAATAATTTAAAATTTTTGCATTTTAAACTTTTCTGTTTTATTAATACTTTTTTTATAACATTATATCCTTTGTTTCACTTCTATTTGTAAATAGAAATTTACTTGTATTGTTCATTTATTTTATATTTCAAATGCTTCTTATTTTTAAATGAACTTAATTCCAGATAGAAAACACTCAGAGTGTATAATGGTGTTTCCTTGGAGTTTTGTTTTGCTCAGTTTTTTCTTGATTGCAATTTCAATTCTGACATCTTTTCTATGGGTTTTGGAAAATTTTCAAGGTAGATTGAGTTAAGGAAAGAGTATATTTTAATATCGATTTTTGGTTATAATGTTTTATAATACTTTGTTCTGAGAGGAAGTGCTTTAATGTAATTTTTGTGTATTTGGAATTTATTGAGCTTTTCTTTTTGGCTTAATAAATATAAAATTTTAAACATATGTTATAAGGACTTGTTACAAATTTGCTTTCATATTTTTTTTTCCTGAACATCCTTGGACTTAAACTTAAAACCCTATAAGTTCACTTTTAAACATAAGATTTAATCACTATTGAGAGATCTTTTTTCTACTATTTCAGTAATCTTTTTATAAAATTCCAGTCATACTGATTGTATGCTTTACATGATAACTTTACTTTGTAATAGTATTTTCTAATATATGTGATATCCTCTTTTCTGAGAAAAGTATTTACACTTATATAGCAAGACCAGAAAATTACCAAATCAATTTATGTGCTTCATACTTTGTCCTATGTTTATTAACAATTGTTAGCTACTCGTGGGGGACAGAGTGGAGGGAATTAAATTGTTCTATCCTGTTCAAAGTTAGTTCAAGCTCATCATTTTAAAAGTATCTCTAGAATAGTCTTTTTCATTTGAACAAAGACTAAATCTTTCACAGAAGAGCTTGACAAAGTATGACCCATGGCCTTCCCTCAGTTTTTGTAAATAAAGTTTTATAAAACAAAGCTAAACACAATAATTTATTCACACAGGTGGTTTTTAGATATGATGGCAGAGTTGAGTGGAAGACTTGACTATTTGTAATAGGAATGACATGCATTTAAGATATCTACTATCTAGATCCTTCAAAAAGTTTGAGGATTCCTGCTTTAGGTGGTCTCTCCTTCTCTATATTTCTCTCCCAAAAGTGTTAGCATGCTGTTGTAGTGCTGGGAAAATGTCAGCATCTTTGTATGTAATCTTTGTCTCTTTGGGGCTCTGGGAAAATTTTCCTCTCCAACTAGAATTTCATCCCTTGTATACTTGTTTTTGGTTGCTTTCAGCTTGGTCAGGCTCGAGATCCTACCCTGGAAGACATTTTTTTAATCTGGCTCTTTTGAGTTTACCAGCGATTGGTTTATCAGTAACCGCCACATATCTTCTTAGAAAGCCACCCCGACTGTTTGATAACATGTACAAAACAACTCAGCCAGCTTCTCAAGTAATTTTGAACTCTCTACACCACACTAAAAACAGATCTAGTCATCAAAGCTAAACGCAACGATCCGCCTTACCAGACCATCAATCTGTGCACACGTGGCCGCACTTTCTTTTCCTGGGGGTGGAGAGCATAGGGAGGTGGCAAAGCGAATTAGTGCCTGATCAGAGAACCAGCACAGGACATAGGCAATAGCCCACTTTCCCTTGGAGTTTCCTTTTGAAATCCTTAGAGGATTTAAACAGGATTCTCAAATTTGGTCACTGCTACTTTCCCCACTATCCCAGGGGCAAAAATAAAGATTGTGTGCCTTGTTTACTCTCCGTATTATATCCTTCTGTTTCCTCATTTGGGTTTGTCTGATTTGGATCAGAAGATTCCAACTAATATATAAAATCAGTCTATGAAATTCTTCTCCAAGGCTAGTATGTGTTAAAGGAGAATATTAGAAAATTGGAAAAGACAGTAGCCTAATAAGCAAGGCTGCTATCCTGATTCCTAATTCTGTTATTGAATGAAAGAATTTTTTTCTTATGTTCTAAAAAATATACCATGGCTTAGGGTATTAACATCATGTTTTTAGTAACAAAATATATAGAAACATTAAATAATTACAGTATTTACTTTTAAAATAATTTAATTTACTTTAAATTTTTGTAGGAAATGAGGCTAAAATTATTTTAATTAATTATTACATTTTACTGGAATGTATGATTTTTCATAGCTTTATTGAGATATAGTTCACAAATAAAAATTATTTATACATTTAAGGTGTACAATGTGATGTTATGATACGAGCACATATTGTGAAAGTATTATCTCAATCAGTTAACAGATCATCTCACAATGTTACTATTTTGTGCGCTGGTGTGGTAAAAACAGCCCTGGCTGATGTGGCTCAGTGGATTGAGCACTGGCCTGTGAATCTAAGGGTTGCCAGTTCGATTCCCAGTCAGGACACGTACCTGGATTGCGGGCCAGGTCCCCAGTTGGAGGGCATGTGAGAGGCAACCAATCTATGTTTCTCTCACATATCAATGTTTCTCTTCCTCCCTTTCTCCCTCCCTTCCCCTCTCTCTAAAAATAAACTAAACCTCTAAAAAAAAAGCATCTAATTTCTTAATAAATTTCAAGTATAAAATACATTATTATTAACTATAGTCACCATTCTGTATATTATGTCTCCTGAACTTATTTATCTTATAACCAAAACTCATTTCCCCCATACCCTGGCCCCAGGTAAGCACCATTCTACTCTCTGCTATTGACTTTTTTAGATTCCACATAAAATTGAGATCATGCAGTATTTTTCTTCCTGTGTCCTCCAGGTTTACCTATATTGTTGATACATGATAGGATTTTCTTCTTTTTAACACTGGATACACACACACACACATCCATTGTTAATATAATAATTGCTTGTGTGACACTGGAGTAACCTGGTAGCCAAGGAGAGTAGACTGGAATGTGCATGTGTGAACAATGACGACTTCACTGTACTCGTCAGTGGGGGCAGTAGATGTCTTTCAGTAAGCATGTGTACTATGTGACCATCACACTCAAAATGATCGAGTGAGTATAGCAGTGAATCTGCATCAAATTAAGCTTGAATATTCCTCCATGGAAACTACTCAGGTGATTCAGAAGACTACAACTTTGGGCAACTGGTGATTGGCAGCTTGATCACAACAATGCACCTGCTCATGCATCTTGTCACGTGAAGAGTTTTTTTGGCAAAACATAAAATCAACCAGTTGATTCAAGCCCCCTACAGCCCAGATTTGGTACCCTGTGACTTCTGGCTTTTCCCAAAACTAAAATCACCTTTGAAAAGAAAGAGATTTCAGGCCTTTGATGAGATTCAGGAAAATATGACAGGGCAGCAGATGGTGACTGAGAGAACTGTGGAAGTCCCAAGGTGCCTATTTTGAAGGGGACTGAGGCATCATTGTCCTGCGTACTATGTTTCTTGTATCTTGTTCTTCTTCAATAATTATCTCTATTATTCTTATTACATGGATGGATACTACCTGGACACAACTTATATATTCACACTTTCAATATCCTTTCACCTATCTAAAGACACTTAGATTGTTTGTATATCTTGATTAGTGTGAATCATAGTGCAATAAACATGGGAGAGCAATTATCTCTTTGAGAGAATGATTTTATATCCTTTGGATATATACCCAAAGATGGGATTGCTGGATTATACGGTAGTTCTATTTTTCATTTTTTGAAGAATCTCTACACTGTTTTCCATAATGGTAGTGCCAAATTTACACTCCCACAAATAGTGTATAAAGCTGCCTTGTCTTCCACATCCTTGACACCATTTAATATATTTTTATATCTGATAACAGCCATCCTAACAGGCATAACATGATATCTCATTGTAGTTTTGATTTTCTTTCCCTTATGATTAATGATAAGTATGTTTCCATATATGAGTTGGACAGTTACTTTTTTTTTTTTTGGAAAATGTGTATTTAAGTCCTTTGTCCATTTTTTATTTGATTATTTGTTTTCTCCCTATTCAGTTGTGTCAGTCTTTTATATATTTTAGATACTAACCCCTTATTAAGTATATGGTTTGCAATAATTTTCTCCCATTCTACGGTTGCTTTTTCGCTTTGTTGATTTTTTGTTTTGTTTTGTTTTGCTGTGCAGAAACTTTTTAGCTTAATTTAGTCCTCCTTTTTTATTTTCGCTTTTGCTGCCTGTCTGTGCTTTTGGTGACAGATCCAAAAATCATTGCCAAAACCAATATCAAGGAGTTTTCCACCTAAGTTTTCTCCTGGGAATGTCATAGCTTTAGGTCTTACATCAAAGTCTTTAATCCATTTCGAGTTGATTTATTTGAATGGTGTAATATAAAGGTCCAATTTCATAATTTTGTATATGGTTATCCAGTTTTCCCTATACCATTTATTGGTGAGACTATCTTTTTCCTGTTGTGTATTCTTGGCACTTTTGTTGCAAACTTGTTGAGCATATATGTGTGAGTTCATTTCTTGGTTCACTGTTCATCCCATTGATATATGTGTTTCTTATTATGCCAGTAGCATACTGTTTTAATTACTATAGTTTTATAATATATTTTGAAATCAGGAAATGTGATGTCCCAGCTTTGCTCTTCTTGCTCAAGATTGCTTTAACTATTGGGGTCCTTTGTGGTAGAATTAATCTTCTAAGAACACAATGACTTCTAAGGCTCCATGATAAATAGAAACAAGTAAAAAAAAATAATTAAATTATTTTATTTTACAATATTCAACTTCTACAGATAACAGATTTTTGACCCCCAATATTGCTTTTTAAAATACCAGAAGTAATTCTAGACCAGGGACACCTTTTTAAAAAAAAAACCCATAGGTTAAAAATTCTTCTGTAAGCAAATAACATTGGTGTGTGTACCTGTCAGGAGGTTTGTCATTAGTGTAGTTATTAGACCAGGTTTTCTGCTCTTCCCCTGCAACTCTGTAGTGAGGGATTTTATTAAAATTTTCATATGGGTTTATCAGGATTAAAATCTAAAATTTTCTCTTTTTTTGTTTTAAATATTTTATTTATTTTTAGAGAAGAAGGAAGGGATAAAGAGAGGGAGAGAAACATCAATGTGTTGTTGCCTTTTGAGCCCCCTACTGGGGACTTGGCTAGTAACCCAGGCATGTACCCTGACTGGAAATTGAACCAACAACCCTTTGGTTCACAGGCCAGAGCTCAATCCACTGAGCCACACCATCTAGGACCAAAATTTTCTTTTTCTCTAATATTTTTGCCTTGTTTACATTACTGGATTATGCTGGCCTCATGAAGTAATTAGGGATTGTTTCTTCATTCTTTATTTTGTTTATTTACTTAATTATTTTAAACGTCTCCCTAGGGTATGTTTATAGATTTTAGAGAGAGATAAAGGGAGAGAGAGAGAAACAGAGAGGGAAACATCAGTGTAAGAGAGATACATCGATCTGTTCCTCCCATCAAGTTCCTCAAGCAGGGATCAGGCACATGACTTAGGTATGTGCCCTGACCTTGGATGGAACCCACAGCCTTGTGGTGTACAGGATGATGCTCCAACCAGCTGACTCACCTGGCCAGGGCTCTTCATTCTTTTATTTTTGAGATCTTTGTGTAAGACTGAATTTAGTTCTTTTTTTAACACCTAATAAAATTAACAAGAAAACCATCTAAACCCCAAAAGCTCTTCATAGAGAGGTTATATCTTTAACATTACAGATAATCCAATATAGATCTAGATTCTGTTATCTTCCTCTGAAAAATGTCATTGAGATAAGTTGGCTAAACTCTGTCTAAATTCTGTTCCTCCTGTGATTGTCAGCAGCTAAATTTTCTGCTCTGTTGTTTTAGTCTTCTAGCCACTGCTCTCTGCTGAGTACCCTGGAACATCCTCAAAGCATATACACAGCTCAGGCAAGAATGTGGGCAGGGTTCATGCAAATTTGTATCTTCTCCTTAACAGGTCTTTCTTTGTGGAATTTTCTTTCTCACTTCCCAGCCAATTCTGTAAACCATAAACATCACCCTCTGGCTCGCTATGTCAGTAAGATCACAGTTTTCTGATAGCTTTTCAACTTTCCTGGCCAGGCTCACTAGAGAGCACCTGGGGGCAAAAAAAGCACATCATAGCAAACTGCAACCAATTTCTTACTCTTTTCCAAAGTTAGACTACCGATTTCTGTCTGCTATGATCATATCCTCAGTACATTAAAAAAATGGTGTTATTAAAAATATTTTGTCCAGAGATGTTCATTTTTATCTGCAGGGGTTAATCTGTTACAGTTCATTCTGCAATTAGCATAAATAGTAATTCCTTCTATGAAACATTTTGAAAAGAATCATCTTCCTGGACTTCACCTCAGAGCTGCTAAGGATTAGCACTCTGTATTGCTCAAGATTTCTACAGTTTATTACAGCCATAAGTCCGGATTTGCAACTTTTCTCTATTAACCCAGAAAACTATAATATTTTTAATAAATCCTTGAGGGTATCAAGAAAAGCTTAATAGCTTTAAATTTTCTACCTTTTTATGTTTGGAATCCTAATAAGTAAAGCTTTTCCATAATTTTAAGAGCTACAATTTGAGGTTAAAAAAACAATAAAGGCTCTTTAAACATATGTAGGGGAGATTTGAGGAAGTAATTGTCACTACATTAATCCTTGCTATTGGTCTCCAGAACTTCTGACCACAAGAACACTCTTTGGGTTATGTTGTCACCATGTTGAAATATAGTGTTAGAAATGATATTTTTCAGCCCATTAAAATTCAGTTGCATATTCGATTCAGATCTTGGCTCAAACAAAGTGTTTAGGAGACAGGAAAAGAAATTTCCAAAATAAAACAAAAAAAAAAATGCTCAAGAAGCAATATTTTTATGTTGAAAGAGTAATTCCAAGCTCACTTTAGTCTGATTATTTGTAGCACGAAGCCATTTTAGGGAAGCTTAGCTTGGTTTGAGACTGTTAGAGCTCACACTCAGGGAAGCAAAGAATCAAAATATAATTTAGCATCCATTAAAATATATCTGAAAATGAAGTTATCAAAGACATTTATTACATAAGACTAAATTATGGTCATGTTTTAACATCATTATTCTTAAATAGAATGTAATAAAATTAGAATGATTTTGTTAGAATAATTTGAGAACTTTATAAACAATAGCTACTTTTCATAAGGATGATTTTTAAAAAAATATCATAAGATATCATCCAACATTAAAGGTTTCAGTAAATTACACCTTTCTGCAACTGTGCAATGCATTCTGGTAGTACAGATAAACTAAGGCTATAATAACAGTTCTGTGAAACAGTAATTGAAGAACCAGGCAAGATTAAAGCTTGATTAAAAAAAAAGAAACATATCTCTGCTTAACTGAAACTTATTTTTAAGATGAAAACTTCTACAATAAAAATTAAAAATATAAAATTTAACAACAACAAAAAACATGGAACATGGAAACAAAATCCAAGAGTATGAATGAAGAAATCTATAATTTCAATATGACAAATACCTAATAACATGGCATTTCGAAGGGAAGCAATGACAGGAATAATTTTTATTGTCTCATTCTCATAAGATAAAATTTTGTTGTTATGATATGGAATTTGATTATTAGCCATTAGTATTCTCATATATAAACTAGGGATAATAAAAGTAATACACGTCTCCTCAAACACTGCAGCCTTATAAAATTAAAATTAAATGTAATAATGTACATATTTTACTGGGTGCTGGGCACATGCTAAAATTTTTTAAAAGGTCATAACTAACTGAAATTAAAACTAGTTTTTATTTTATTGTTATTATTATTTTTCTTTGTATTATATTAGAATTTGACAGGGAATTCTCAACCATTAAAAAAGAAAAACCCTCAATGCTCTGAAAACCAGAATCAGAAGAAAACCCCTACAAATTAAAATTTAATTTCCTCCCTAAACTTCACATTATTTATAAATATTGTTATTTATATGCCGATGATAAAGATCAGTCTACACTAAGTGTCTCTCCTAGAAGTTGGTATACTTTCTTCCCTTTGGCTTGAAAGAATAACAGTTAAACATGGTCCAAAAAGGTTTGTTTGCAGAAGGATCCAGTTTGAAATCATGAAATGCTTTGAAAAGTAAAGCAATTAAAGGACTCTTTCATTAGAGATTTATCTATAAATTTATTCAATCACGGTGGAAAGAAGTTAAGAATATTTTTCCCTTTAAGTTTTAATAATATCCTGAAACAAAATTCAAATTTTAAAGAGAGTAATTTATTTCATTTTTAGATTATTAAGTGTGTACTTTGAATAAACAAAAATGAAGTAAATAATAAATACACATTTTAATTGAATCTTCACGTTGCAATAAGTAATAATAATGTTCGCATTAGTACAAGGGAAAATTGTGAGAACAGTCCCTGCAGCTTAAAATGACAGAGCCACCACAACCATTTCTGACTCATTACATAATAAAACATATTGAATTATAACTATTTGTAAGTATAGTTAGAACTTATCATTATGTTCCGAAAATGTGCCAATAACTGTGCTGCAGATATACATTGAAATTTACATTAACAAATTTAGATTATAATTGAGTCAATGTCACAATATCACATAGGAAAACATTTCAACCTGTGGGGATCTTTGTTTTTCATTTTTTAAATTACATAACTGAAAGTGATATGAAACTGAAGATGAATTCCCCATAGAAGAAAACAGAAAACCTATAATAACACATTGATTTTATTACCTATGCTCTGTGTCTAACTGCTTCTTGATAATGCCCACAAATAAGTGTGATTCAGTGACCTTGTTCCAAGTTGATGATTTATGTAATCAGAGAAGAACAATATTTAGGTTTCGTAGTTTAATAGCAATGATAAACTAAAGGATAAAAATGTGCATACCTTCAGTCTAAATTGGCCTATTGTTTTCTTTTGAAATTATGCTATACTCCTTGATGACTTGCTAATATTCTTATAATGCAAAAAATATGATGTTAAAGGATTGGCCTTTCAATTTTGGTAGATTATGATTTACAGCTTCATCGTACAAAGTACCATGTAATTTTGTACAAGTTTTAAAACCCTTATAAGTTTCAGTTTCCTCATTTCAAAAATTTTGATAATATTACTCATAAAACTAGTCTTTTAACTTTTTTGTGTGTGAATGTGAGATTATGAATGCTAAAAATAATCTGTCCCTAGTACAGAGTAAGAGTTCAATAAATTACATTACATTTTATTTTATTTTAAAGATTTTATTCATTTATTTTTAGAGAGAGGGGAAGGGAGGAAGGAAGAGAAGGAGAGAAACATCAACATGTGGTTGCTTCTTGCACGCCCCCTACTGGGGACCTGGCCCACAACCCAGGCATGTGCCCTGACTGGGAACCAATCCAGCCACCCTTTGGTTTGCTGGCCGGCACTCAATTGAGCGAGCCACACCAGCCAGGGAGGAGTTCAGCAAATTTTAACCATTGTTATTGTGATCATTCCACTATCATGTTCATAATTATCATCACCATTTGGTAAAGGAAATGCCCAATTCTAGTTGGTCTTCTTAGCCATCAAAGGAAGGAAGATATTTCTGCAGTTAAAACATAGCTATTGCCTGAGAAACTATATTAAACTAATAATATATAAAATATTTCATCAAGTTTGTCTAAACTCTTCTTTTGTGACTCCAAGTGAGTGCATCTGTTGCTCATAGTCACTTATTTCAGGAAGTCAGTACTAATGTCTCTCTTTGGAAGCCCAGTGGTAATTGTTTTTGCAAATATTTGAGATACTCTGGTATATATATATACTATATGTATATATCTGCATCTATACTTGTAATGTCTCTATCTACCTTTTTATTACAATTCTTTATATATCTCCCTTCTTATTTTGAAAATAGTGTGATCATATCATCCTTCAAGATTGTAAACTCTTTGAGAATAGAAACTCATTTTTATAAAACCATAGCTCCTGGCACAAAGGTTTTATAAACAGCAATTACTCAGTGTTTTCTAAAGTAATTGGAATGAAGTAACTCCTTACTTTTGTAGAGCTAACAAAGAATTCAAGAATTTGAAAAGAACTCTTTGTATTGATGGAGAAAAAGAGCCAAAATATGTTGATAAGCAGAAGTTTATAATCAAATGGCATATTTGTAAATTGGCAAATTAGATTTTTGATTATTTATCTTTTTGGTTATATCTGGTAAAATATAATCTTTGTAAAATGTTGGGAAAATATTTCAAAATTTTTTGGCCCAAGATATATGTGTCAGTCATGTTGCCGGTAAAGGCAAACTAGAAGCAAAGCCACCTTATGACAACTAACTTAATGACAATATAAAGGTCATGGACATAGCACAATACTGACACTGTGTGGGGCAAGAAAAAAAAAGCTTCACAAGATTCACTAGTATTACTTTCATTATCTGACAGACATTTCCATCATCCCTTTTATTATTAGTAGTTCCTCAGGGAGAAACATGTAGAACTCTCTGACAAGATGAGTTTCTCTTGCGGAAAAAGAGAAAACTCGAAAAATTTTTAGATTTTATGTATTTCATCTTATTTTTATTTCTAGTTTAGTTTTATAAACAAAGGAAAAAATGAGTCAATCAAACATTTGAAGTTTTATCTTTCCTTTGAATGTCTCTTAATAATTATTAATATGTTTGAGGTATGGCATTTTTTTAAAGATAGAAATACTTATTTGTCTTTTTTCTTTAATTAATAAAATCCCTATAAAACTATTAGAGGACTTTTTATAGTGTTGGATAATTATTTAAATATTTTCTTTACTTTTTTTAATATAGCAATTTGGTAACAGTGTACAAGAGAAGAACAAATAAATTCTCACCTTAAAGACCTATTCTTTACATATTAATATAAAACATTATTTGGGGGAGTGGCACTTTTTAACATTTCAATATTCGACTCCTTTGGATTTCATTTAGTTAGTTTATTTAAACAAGATTATGACTATAATGGGGCTAAACATGTATAAATATCATAATTATTAGAATCAAAGCATATTTGTCATGAATCAAAATCACAGACATTTTATTTATAATCACCTATAAATGATTATAAAGTTATATTTTAAAAATATTTTAAATAACTTCTATGAAGTTATGTTTGTACTAATAAAGTTTAACTTTATTATAAAAATAATTTAACTCTAGAAAAAGAGTTCCTTAACATGTTCGACACATTATTATAAAACCTTAAACAATCAATTTTAAATTGTTCTTTTCTCAAGATGGATAAATCATCATGTTTTAAAATGCTAAAGAAGAACTTCCCAAGGGAGGGACACCAGAAATGATTTCCTTCCAGCCACACACTCAATGTGTAGCTTTCATCTGGAATTGAGTGCAACCCGTCTCTGTGCCCTTAACACTGTGCTTCTCGCTGGCTAAAGGGATAACAACAAACTGTAGAGATAGAGATTAAATTCTAGGTCCTGGGATTCAAGTTAGGTAGTAAAATTTAAAATTACATAAGTGGCATAATTCTGGAGAGTTTCATAAGAATACAACTGAAGGCAGCTTTTTGTATTTTATAAAACCATAGTAACCAATTAGGGGAAGGATAAGCTCCTGATGGGAAGAAATAACCTTCCCCAGATATGAAATTTGTGCCAAATGCTAAAGTACTATACCTAAAAATTAAAGAAGAGACATTTAAGAGATCCTATCTATAAACATACATGAGTAAGGTGTTAATTTATTAAATAAGGGGAAAATATAGTATTGTAGCAAAGCTGATTTAACAACAGAGTAATAATTATCACAGCAATGTTTATGCTTATTGACTGAAATCAGAGAAAATATACTGAAGCTTGTAGCCTTTAGTATTCCTTTAAAGATTATGACTTTATTCTCTAAATTAGAGGTGAGTAATTCTAAAAGAGAAAATTTAAACAAAACCTAAAATACATTTTTACAAAGGAATACTACACAGGAGAAAGGAAGAAGGAACCCATACCCTTCCTGACAGCATGGCTGCAACAGGAGAGCGTTATGCTAAGTGAAATAAACCAGGAGGTGAAAGACAGATACTATACGATGTCACCTACAAGTGGAACCTAATCTATAAAAGAAACCAGTGAGCAACATAGAATCAGAGACATAAACAAAGAAAAATCTAACAGTGACCAGAGACGAGAGGCAATGGGGATAATGGGGAGAAGAAAGGGAAGGAACATGTATAAAGGACCCATGGAAAAGGACAGTGGAGGGGAGGATTGAGTGTGAGAGGCAGGGTGGTCAGGGCAGGGGTGAACGATGGGGGAAAAATAGAGACAAATGTAACTGAACAACAATAAAGAAATTATTAAAAAACTAAAATATCCCTAAGTATTGTACTTCTTTAAAAAAGAAGGTATAAAGATAATTGTATGCATACTTATCTATTAATAAGCTGACCGATAACTGTATACATTTAAATGCCTGCATTTGTCAAGATAAGATAGACCATCATTCAGTAACAAAATGAATCTCCAGCTCTCAGTAGCTAGTACAACAAGATTCATATCAGAGTTACAAAATGCTCGATATGACTCTCGAGGGTACCTTAATACAGTGACTCAGGGAACTGGGCTGAGAAGCATACAGAGCAGAAAGATATTTTCTAAATATTTCTGCCATACAATCAGACTTTGAAAGCACAGATTTTAAGAAGTGAATTATTTTTTTGTTCCTAATCTTGGAAGCTTAAGTATACTTATACTGATTTATACATCCAGTTAGTGAAGCCTTGAGTGTTTACTGTGTGTAGACACTGGTTAGCACCAAAGACGAAGAGCAAAATGAGTTCTCTTCTGTTCTAAGAAAGCTTCCAGTATGGGGTTTGTTTCAGGGGTAGAGGGTGAAAAAAAAATCAATCATAAATCACACAAAAATATAATTACAAACTATGATAAACATTATTTAGTGATAATAAGATCCTGTGTAAAAAATACAGCAAGGTTTCTGTTCTAGTAAGTCTAAAGTAATAAGAAAATGTAGATTTATCTAAAATCTGAAGACTGAGTTACCCTGAGGGAACAGAATGTACAAATGTCCTAGAGACAGTGTGAATGAGGTTCATTTAAGTAACCGAAGCAAAAATCAGCTCATAAAGTGCTTTGTAATTCATGTAAAAGATGACATATATTAAAAAGTGGTAGACAGTATTTTAACTGTGGTTGTGTGTGTGTGCAAATTTAAGATTGCCCTATCTAGTGTAATGAATTGTGGTCAAAGTTAGGAGGCAAAACCAGACAAGGGATGATGGTAGATGAGATTAGGGTGGTGACAATATGAAAAGTAACTTTGGTTTTAACTGAGAAGAGAAAAAAAAAAAACAGAGAGATTACATCCCATTGCAAATATTGCATTTGTCATAACATACTTTAGTAGGGCAAATGATGGTTAAAGTCTGTGTGGAGATAGTAAGAAACCTGGAAGTGTGTATATGAGCATGGAGTAAGTGGGAAGAGGGCAATATATGAGGTCCGCCTAGAAGGTATCCAGCCATGTAATGTGAAAAATAGAGACATTTATTGAAGAAGATATAAGATACAAGAAACATTGTACATAGGACAATGACTCATCAGTCCCCTTCAAAGTAGGCACATTAGGACCTCACACAGTTCTCCCAGTTGCCATCAGCTGCCCTGCCATATTTTTCTGAATCTCACTGACAGCCTGAAATCTCTTTCCTTTAAAAGGTGATTTTAGTTATTGGAAAAACCAGAAGTCTCAGGGTGCCAAATCTGGGCTACAGGGGGCTCTGAACCACCTAGGTGATTTGATGTTTTGCCAAAAAACTGCAAGAGACATGATGCATGAGCAGGCGTATTGTGATGAAGCTATCAATCACAAGTTGCCCATAGCTGTGGCCTTCTGAATCATCCAAATAATTTCTGTAGAAGAATGTTCAAGCTTAATGCAAAATGTGAAGCAGATTTCTTGCTCTACTAGCTCAGTCATTTTGAATGTTATGGCTGCACAGTACACATGCTCACTCAAAGATATTTACCACCTCCACTGACTAGTAGGGTGAAGTCGTCATTGTTCACTCATGTTCATTCCAGTCTGCTCCCCTTGGCTGCCAGGTTACATCGACGTTGCACAAACGGTTCTCATTATATCAATAATGGCTGGAATTATCCGGACAGACTTTGTATATCCTTAAACTATCTCCATTCATTTCTGACAGCAGGAAGGTTAGGATAGAAAGTAGTTTCTTTTATTCAGTTTATTTTAGTACCCGTGACCCATTTACTCAGAAACCTTTGTGGATTCATTTGGTAATTTCTCTCTTTATCTATTAAAGTCCATCTCTGAAAAAGAATTAAAATGATTGACAATTTCCCCAATTTTTATGTGTGCTAGTATGATTGATTGCAAAAGTGGCCGCAGCTCTTCACCCATCCACCAGCCAACCCCATTAGCTACACTCTTTGGAATATAATGTTTTAGTTTATCACAGCAAATGATGCATTTCTTTTCTTTACCCCTGGAACCTTGACTGGACTTGTACCTTGGTTTACCCAATAGATCATCAGGAAATGAGGCTGTGCTAGTTCCAAGACTCACCATTAGGATGCCTTGCATGATTCTGCTCTCTCTCTCGCTCTTCTGTTTTCATCCTGAGACCAAGCCTGGTTATCTTGCCCAAGGAGATGTAACAAGCAGAACCAAGTCAGACCAATTTTTCCAACTGAAAACTCGAACATGAGAGGACCCACTCAAGGTCAGGACGGCGGAACAACCATTGGAAAGCTGACCACAGGTGCATGAATGGCCTCCACTGAACTCAGCTCAGTCAGCAGAACTGTCCAGCTGAGGTATAGTCTCAGTGAGGAAAAATAGTTGTCTATGGTTGTATGCCATGGAAGTCTTGTGATTGATCATTCCACAGCATTGTTTTGGCCATATAACTGAGGTAGTAATGATCCCAAATAATTCCCAAATAAGAGATTTATAAGTATATTATGCCTTTAACAGTGAAGTGTATGCTACATGCTGCAATTTCTATTTCCCAAAACAGATTCTAGAATGTTGGGTATAGAGCAGGTGATCAAAATATTGGTGACTGATTTTTTGATATGACAACAGAAACATCTTGATTTCTCCAATTTCAAGGATTAAAATAATTCACTTAATACTCTAAGTATTTATATTTCATAGTACCTAGAATAAACTTCTGAAAATGTTTACTAAGAGAATAAATTAATGAATAAATACATAAATTTACATATTTTACCAATATTATAGTTACCTGCACATACCACTATATTCCCCATTTCCCTGTTTATAATAGATATCCAGAAATTGTTTTGAAATAAATAACTAAAGTAATAAACATTGGTATATCTTTATTCAATTGTGTACCCCCCAAATTCATATTTTGAAGTCTTAATGTCTAGTGTGAGTATATTTGGAAATCAGGCTTTCAGGAAATAATTAGGATTAAAATAAGGTCATAAGAGTGGGTGACTAATCTGACAGGATTGGTGATTTATTAGAAGAAGAGACAGAGATCTCTCTCTTTCCATGTACACATACCAAGGAAGGGCCATGTGAGGAAACAGGAAGAAGGTGACAATCTACAAGCTTAGGAAGAGAAAGCTCACTGAAAGCCAAACATGCTGCAACCTTCATTTTAGACTTTCCATCCTTCAGAACTGTGAGGAAAAAAATGCCAGTTGTTTAAGCCATCTAATGCACGATATTTTGTTATGGCAGCCAGGGAAGACTGACCATGAAAAGAACAAGTGAAAAAAATGATCTGACTCATCAAATTCACACTGATTATAATGTGGTGTTGAAAGCTGTATAATGCTAATATGGACTTCATGAAGGGGAGTAAAATGTATCTTGGAAAAATAAATGAGGTACTTTTTTTAGATGATTCTGACAAGAGGGGACTGAAAATGTAAACTTTATTTAATTGTTCCCTTAAATGGCTATCCTTTACACTGTCTTCAGAATTACAGAGGCATCACTATCAAATCTCGTCTCAGGCCTACTGAAGAAGGCAGGATAGACACAGCCCTGCTGGATGAAAAATGAACCATTTAACATATGAAAAAATAAACACAGTTTTTGGTCTGATCATGCCGCGTCTTGATATTGCCCTTCACTATATTTTGAGTCAAATTAATTCACTCTGTTATTTTTTTCTTCCTATTTTTATTAGTTTTTTTTCTTGTGTGTTTGTGTGCTAATAATTAGGATTCTGCTCATTGCTCTACATATAAGATTTTGTGCAAATAAGTTTCATGTTTATGCATACTGAAAGCAACTAGCAAGTTGTGTGGCCTACAACAATTATCCAATACATAGTGGTCTCATCTCTCTTCTCCAATATATTTAAAAGGTTTATGTCATTAAAAAATATTCTATGAAATAGTCAATACTTAGCGAAAGCAATAAACAAGCAAAGGTAACATTTGGAGTTGGAAAAGAAGGAATAGTTTAAGGTATTGAGTTAAGAGCCAATAACATTGTGGTCAGACAGCTGTTTTGTGCAGGAGAAGGCTAAAGCAAAATAGTATGGGATTTAGAGTCCCAGAAGCAAGTATGTTAAAGACTAGAAAAGAAATACTGTAGTGGGAGGTAGTGGGAGGTGCACTATGGGAGGTAGTGGGAGGCGCACTATTTCTTTTCTAGTCTTTAACATACTTGCTTCTGGGACTCTAAATCCCATACTATTTTGCTTTAGCCTTCTCCTGCACAAAACAGCTGTCTGACCACAATGTTATTGGCTCTTAACTCAATACCTTAAACTATTCCTTCTTTTCCAACTCCAAATGTTACCTTTGCTTGTTTATTGCTTTCGCTAAGTATTGACTATTTCATAGAATATTTTTTAATGACATAAACCTTTTAAATATATTGGAGAAGAGAGATGAGACCACTATGTATTGGATAATTGTTGTAGGCCACACAACTTGCTAGTTGCTTTCAGTATGCATAAACATGAAACTTATTTGCACAAAATCTTATATGTAGAGCAATGAGCAGAATCCTAATTATTAGCACACAAACACACAAGAAAAAAAACTAATAAAAATAGGAAGAAAAAAATAACAGAGTGAATTAATTTGACTCAAAATATAGTGAAGGGCAATATCAAGACGCGGCATGATCAGACCAAAAACTGTGTTTATTTTTTCATATGTTAAATGGTTCATTTTTCATCCAGCAGGGCTGTGTCTATCCTGCCTTCTTCAGTAGGCCTGAGACGAGATTTGATAGTGATGCCTCTGTAATTCTGAAGACAGTGTAAAGGATAGCCATTTAAGGGAACAATTAAATAAAGTTTACATTTTCAGTCCCCTCTTGTCAGAATCATCTAAAAAAAGTACCTCATTTATTTTTCCAAGATACATTTTACTCCCCTTCATGAAGTCCATATTAGCATTATACAGCTTTCAACACCACATTATAATCAGTGTGAATTTGATGAGTCAGATCATTTTTTTCACTTGTTCTTTTCATGGTCAGTCTTCCCTGGCTGCCATAACAAAATATCGTGCATTAGATGGCTTAAACAACTGGCATTTTTTTCCTCACAGTTCTGAAGGATGGAAAGTCTAAAATGAAGGTTGCAGCATGTTTGGCTTTCAGTGAGCTTTCTCTTCCTAAGCTTGTAGATTGTCACCTTCTTCCTGTTTCCTCACATGGCCCTTCCTTGGTATGTGTACATGGAAAGAGAGAGATCTCTGTCTCTTCTTCTAATAAATCACCAATCCTGTCAGATTAGTCACCCACTCTTATGACCTTATTTTAATCCTAATTATTTCCTGAAAGCCTGATTTCCAAATATACTCACACTAGACATTAAGACTTCAAAATATGAATTTGGGGGGTACACAATTGAATAAAGATATACCAATGTTTATTACTTTAGTTATTTATTTCAAAACAATTTCTGGATATCTATTATAAACAGGGAAATGGGGAATATAGTGGTATGTGCAGGTAACTATAATATTGGTAAAATATGTAAATTTATGTATTTATTCATTAATTTATTCTCTTAGTAAACATTTTCAGAAGTTTATTCTAGGTACTATGAAATATAAATACTTAGAGTATTAAGTGAATTATTTTAATCCTTGAAATTGGAGAAATCAAGATGTTTCTGTTGTCATATCAAAAAATCAGTCACCAATATTTTGATCACCTGCTCTATACCCAACATTCTAGAATCTGTTTTGGGAAATAGAAATTGCAGCATGTAGCATACATTTCACTGTTAAAGGCATAATATACTTATAAATCTCTTATTTGGGAATTATTTGGGATCATTACTACCTCAGTTATATGGCCAAAACAATGCTGTGGAATGATCAATCACAAGACTTCCATGGCATACAACCATAGACAACTATTTTTCCTCACTGAGACTATACCTCAGCTGGACAGTTCTGCTGACTGAGCTGAGTTCAGTGGAGGCCATTCATGCACCTGTGGTCAGCTTTCCAATGGTTGTTCCGCCGTCCTGACCTTGAGTGGGTCCTCTCATGTTCGAGTTTTCAGTTGGAAAAATTGGTCTGACTTGGTTCTGCTTGTTACATCTCCTTGGGCAAGATAACCAGGCTTGGTCTCAGGATGAAAACAGAAGAGCGAGAGAGAGAGCAGAATCATGCAAGGCATCCTAATGGTGAGTCTTGGAACTAGCACAGCCTCATTTCCTGATGATCTATTGGGTAAACCAAGGTACAAGTCCAGTCAAGGTTCCAGGGGTAAAGAAAAGAAATGCATCATTTGCTGTGATAAACTAAAACATTATATTCCAAAGAGTGTAGCTAATGGGGTTGGCTGGTGGATGGGTGAAGAGCTGCGGCCACTTTTGCAATCAATCATACTAGCACACATAAAAATTGGGGAAATTGTCAATCATTTTAATTCTTTTTCAGAGATGGACTTTAATAGATAAAGAGAGAAATTACCAAATGAATCCACAAAGGTTTCTGAGTAAATGGGTCACGGGTACTAAAATAAACTGAATAAAAGAAACTACTTTCTATCCTAACCTTCCTGCTGTCAGAAATGAATGGAGATAGTTTAAGGATATACAAAGTCTGTCCGGATAATTCCAGCCATTATTGATATAATGAGAACCGTTTGTGCAACGTCGATGTAACCTGGCAGCCAAGGGGAGCAGACTGGAATGAACATGAGTGAACAATGACGACTTCACCCTACTAGTCAGTGGAGGTGGTAAATATCTTTGAGTGAGCATGTGTACTGTGCAGCCATAACATTCAAAATGACTGAGCTAGTAGAGCAAGAAATCTGCTTCACATTTTGCATTAAGCTTGAACATTCTTCTACAGAAATTATTTGGATGATTCAGAAGGCCACAGCTATGGGCAACTTGTGATTGATAGCTTCATCACAATACGCCTGCTCATGCATCATGTCTCTTGCAGTTTTTTGGCAAAACATCAAATCACCTAGGTGGTTCAGAGCCCCCTGTAGCCCAGATTTGGCACCCTGAGACTTCTGGTTTTTCCAATAACTAAAATCACCTTTTAAAGGAAAGAGATTTCAGGCTGTCAGTGAGATTCAGAAAAATATGGCAGGGCAGCTGATGGCAACTGGGAGAACTGTGTGAGGTCCTAATGTGCCTACTTTGAAGGGGACTGATGAGTCATTGTCCTATGTACAATGTTTCTTGTATCTTATATCTTCTTCAATAAATGTCTCTATTTTTCACATTACATGGCTGGATACCTTCTAGGCGGACCTCATATATTGCCCTCTTCCCACTTACTCCATGCTCATATACACACTTCCAGGTTTCTTACTATCTCCACACAGACTTTAACCATCATTTGCCCTACTAAAGTATGTTATGACAAATGCAATATTTGCAATGGGATGTAATCTCTCTGTTTTTTTTTTTTCTCTTCTCAGTTAAAACCAAAGTTACTTTTCATATTGTCACCACCCTAATCTCATCTACCATCATCCCTTGTCTGGTTTTGCCTCCTAACTTTGACCACAATTCATTACACTAGATAGGGCAATCTTAAATTTGCACACACACACAACCACAGTTAAAATACTGTCTACCACTTTTTAATATATGTCATCTTTTACATGAATTACAAAGCACTTTATGAGCTGATTTTTGCTTCGGTTACTTAAATGAACCTCATTCACACTGTCTCTAGGACATTTGTACATTCTGTTCCCTCAGGGTAACTCAGTCTTCAGATTTTAGATAAATCTACATTTTCTTATTACTTTAGACTTACTAGAACAGAAACCTTGCTGTATTTTTTACACAGGATCTTATTATCACTAAATAATGTTTATCATAGTTTGTAATTATATTTTTGTGTGATTTATGATTGATTTTTTTTCACCCTCTACCCCTGAAACAAACCCCATACTGGAAGCTTTCTTAGAACAGAAGAGAACTCATTTTGCTCTTCGTCTTTGGTGCTAACCAGTGTCTACACACAGTAAACACTCAAGGCTTCACTAACTGGATGTATAAATCAGTATAAGTATACTTAAGCTTCCAAGATTAGGAACAAAAAAATAATTCACTTCTTAAAATCTGTGCTTTCAAAGTCTGATTGTATGGCAGAAATATTTAGAAAATATCTTTCTGCTCTGTATGCTTCTCAGCCCAGTTCCCTGAGTCACTGTATTAAGGTACCCTCGAGAGTCATATCGAGCATTTTGTAACTCTGATATGAATCTTGTTGTACTAGCTACTGAGAGCTGGAGATTCATTTTGTTACTGAATGATGGTCTATCTTATCTTGACAAATGCAGGCATTTAAATGTATACAGTTATCGGTCAGCTTATTAATAGATAAGTATGCATACAATTATCTTTATACCTTCTTTTTTAAAGAAGTACAATACTTAGGGATATTTTAGTTTTTTAATAATTTCTTTATTGTTGTTCAGTTACATTTGTCTCTATTTTTCCCCCATCGTTCACCCCTGCCCTGACCACCCTGCCTCTCACACTCAATCCTCCCCTCCACTGTCCTTTTCCATGGGTCCTTTATACATGTTCCTTCCCTTTCTTCTCCCCATTATCCCCATTGCCTCTCGTCTCTGGTCACTGTTAGATTTTTCTTTGTTTATGTCTCTGATTCTATGTTGCTCACTGGTTTCTTTTATAGATTAGGTTCCACTTGTAGGTGACATCGTATAGTATCTGTCTTTCACCTCCTGGTTTATTTCACTTAGCATAACGCTCTCCTGTTGCAGCCATGCTGTCAGGAAGGGTATGGGTTCCTTCTTCCTTTCTCCTGTGTAGTATTCCTTTGTAAAAATGTATTTTAGGTTTTGTTTAAATTTTCTCTTTTAGAATTACTCACCTCTAATTTAGAGAATAAAGTCATAATCTTTAAAGGAATACTAAAGGCTACAAGCTTCAGTATATTTTCTCTGATTTCAGTCAATAAGCATAAACATTGCTGTGATAATTATTACTCTGTTGTTAAATCAGCTTTGCTACAATACTATATTTTCCCCTTATTTAATAAATTAACACCTTACTCATGTATGTTTATAGATAGGATCTCTTAAATGTCTCTTCTTTAATTTTTAGGTATAGTACTTTAGCATTTGGCACAAATTTCATATCTGGGGAAGGTTATTTCTTCCCATCAGGAGCTTATCCTTCCCCTAATTGGTTACTATGGTTTTATAAAATACAAAAAGCTGCCTTCAGTTGTATTCTTATGAAACTCTCCAGAATTATGCCACTTATGTAATTTTAAATTTTACTACCTAACTTGAATCCCAGGACCTAGAATTTAATCTCTATCTCTACAGTTTGTTGTTATCCCTTTAGCCAGCGAGAAGCACAGTGTTAAGGGCACAGAGACGGGTTGCACTCAATTCCAGATGAAAGCTACACATTGAGTGTGTGGCTGGAAGGAAATCATTTCTGGTGTCCCTCCCTTGGGAAGTTCTTCTTTAGCATTTTAAAACATGATGATTTATCCATCTTGAGAAAAGAACAATTTAAAATTGATTGTTTAAGGTTTTATAATAATGTGTCGAACATGTTAAGGAACTCTTTTTCTAGAGTTAAATTATTTTTATAATAAAGTTAAACTTTATTAGTACAAACATAACTTCATAGAAGTTATTTAAAATATTTTTAAAATATAACTTTATAATCATTTATAGGTGATTATAAATAAAATGTCTGTGATTTTGATTCATGACAAATATGCTTTGATTCTAATAATTATGATATTTATACATGTTTAGCCCCATTATAGTCATAATCTTGTTTAAATAAACTAACTAAATGAAATCCAAAGGAGTCGAATATTGAAATGTTAAAAAGTGCCACTCCCCCAAATAATGTTTTATATTAATATGTAAAGAATAGGTCTTTAAGGTGAGAATTTATTTGTTCTTCTCTTGTACACTGTTACCAAATTGCTATATTAAAAAAAGTAAAGAAAATATTTAAATAATTATCCAACACTATAAAAAGTCCTCTAATAGTTTTATAGGGATTTTATTAATTAAAGAAAAAAGACAAATAAGTATTTCTATCTTTAAAAAAATGCCATACCTCAAACATATTAATAATTATTAAGAGACATTCAAAGGAAAGATAAAACTTCAAATGTTTGATTGACTCATTTTTTCCTTTGTTTATAAAACTAAACTAGAAATAAAAATAAGATGAAATACATAAAATCTAAAAATTTTTCGAGTTTTCTCTTTTTCCGCAAGAGAAACTCATCTTGTCAGAGAGTTCTACATGTTTCTCCCTGAGGAACTACTAATAATAAAAGGGATGATGGAAATGTCTGTCAGATAATGAAAGTAATACTAGTGAATCTTGTGAAGCTTTTTTTTTCTTGCCCCACACAGTGTCAGTATTGTGCTATGTCCATGACCTTTATATTGTCATTAAGTTAGTTGTCATAAGGTGGCTTTGCTTCTAGTTTGCCTTTACCGGCAACATGACTGACACATATATCTTGGGCCAAAAAATTTTGAAATATTTTCCCAACATTTTACAAAGATTATATTTTACCAGATATAACCAAAAAGATAAATAATCAAAAATCTAATTTGCCAATTTACAAATATGCCATTTGATTATAAACTTCTGCTTATCAACATATTTTGGCTCTTTTTCTCCATCAATACAAAGAGTTCTTTTCAAATTCTTGAATTCTTTGTTAGCTCTACAAAAGTAAGGAGTTACTTCATTCCAATTACTTTAGAAAACACTGAGTAATTGCTGTTTATAAAACCTTTGTGCCAGGAGCTATGGTTTTATAAAAATGAGTTTCTATTCTCAAAGAGTTTACAATCTTGAAGGATGATATGATCACACTATTTTCAAAATAAGAAGGGAGATATATAAAGAATTGTAATAAAAAGGTAGATAGAGACATTACAAGTATAGATGCAGATATATACATATAGTATATATATATACCAGAGTATCTCAAATATTTGCAAAAACAATTACCACTGGGCTTCCAAAGAGAGACATTAGTACTGACTTCCTGAAATAAGTGACTATGAGCAACAGATGCACTCACTTGGAGTCACAAAAGAAGAGTTTAGACAAACTTGATGAAATATTTTATATATTATTAGTTTAATATAGTTTCTCAGGCAATAGCTATGTTTTAACTGCAGAAATATCTTCCTTCCTTTGATGGCTAAGAAGACCAACTAGAATTGGGCATTTCCTTTACCAAATGGTGATGATAATTATGAACATGATAGTGGAATGATCACAATAACAATGGTTAAAATTTGCTGAACTCCTCCCTGGCTGGTGTGGCTCGCTCAATTGAGTGCCGGCCAGCAAACCAAAGGGTGGCTGGATTGGTTCCCAGTCAGGGCACATGCCTGGGTTGTGGGCCAGGTCCCCAGTAGGGGGCGTGCAAGAAGCAACCACATGTTGATGTTTCTCTCCTTCTCTTCCTTCCTCCCTTCCCCTCTCTCTAAAAATAAATGAATAAAATCTTTAAAATAAAATAAAATGTAATGTAATTTATTGAACTCTTACTCTGTACTAGGGACAGATTATTTTTAGCATTCATAATCTCACATTCACACACAAAAAAGTTAAAAGACTAGTTTTATGAGTAATATTATCAAAATTTTTGAAATGAGGAAACTGAAACTTATAAGGGTTTTAAAACTTGTACAAAATTACATGGTACTTTGTACGATGAAGCTGTAAATCATAATCTACCAAAATTGAAAGGCCAATCCTTTAACATCATATTTTTTGCATTATAAGAATATTAGCAAGTCATCAAGGAGTATAGCATAATTTCAAAAGAAAACAATAGGCCAATTTAGACTGAAGGTATGCACATTTTTATCCTTTAGTTTATCATTGCTATTAAACTACGAAACCTAAATATTGTTCTTCTCTGATTACATAAATCATCAACTTGGAACAAGGTCACTGAATCACACTTATTTGTGGGCATTATCAAGAAGCAGTTAGACACAGAGCATAGGTAATAAAATCAATGTGTTATTATAGGTTTTCTGTTTTCTTCTATGGGGAATTCATCTTCAGTTTCATATCACTTTCAGTTATGTAATTTAAAAAATGAAAAACAAAGATCCCCACAGGTTGAAATGTTTTCCTATGTGATATTGTGACATTGACTCAATTATAATCTAAATTTGTTAATGTAAATTTCAATGTATATCTGCAGCACAGTTATTGGCACATTTTCGGAACATAATGATAAGTTCTAACTATACTTACAAATAGTTATAATTCAATATGTTTTATTATGTAATGAGTCAGAAATGGTTGTGGTGGCTCTGTCATTTTAAGCTGCAGGGACTGTTCTCACAATTTTCCCTTGTACTAATGCGAACATTATTATTACTTATTGCAACGTGAAGATTCAATTAAAATGTGTATTTATTATTTACTTCATTTTTGTTTATTCAAAGTACACACTTAATAATCTAAAAATGAAATAAATTACTCTCTTAAAAATTTGAATTTTGTTTCAGGATATTATTAAAACTTAAAGGGAAAAATATTCTTAACTTCTTTCCACCGTGATTGAATAAATTTATAGATAAATCTCTAATGAAAGAGTCCTTTAATTGCTTTACTTTTCAAAGCATTTCATGATTTCAAACTGGATCCTTCTGCAAACAAACCTTTTTGGACCATGTTTAACTGTTATTCTTTCAAGCCAAAGGGAAGAAAGTATACCAACTTCTAGGAGAGACACTTAGTGTAGACTGATCTTTATCATCGGCATATAAATAACAATATTTATAAATAATGTGAAGTTTAGGGAGGAAATTAAATTTTAATTTGTAGGGGTTTTCTTCTGATTCTGGTTTTCAGAGCATTGAGGGTTTTTCTTTTTTAATGGTTGAGAATTCCCTGTCAAATTCTAATATAATACAAAGAAAAATAATAATAACAATAAAATAAAAACTAGTTTTAATTTCAGTTAGTTATGACCTTTTAAAAAATTTTAGCATGTGCCCAGCACCCAGTAAAATATGTACATTATTACATTTAATTTTAATTTTATAAGGCTGCAGTGTTTGAGGAGACGTGTATTACTTTTATTATCCCTAGTTTATATATGAGAATACTAATGGCTAATAATCAAATTCCATATCATAACAACAAAATTTTATCTTATGAGAATGAGACAATAAAAATTATTCCTGTCATTGCTTCCCTTCGAAATGCCATGTTATTAGGTATTTGTCATATTGAAATTATAGATTTCTTCATTCATACTCTTGGATTTTGTTTCCATGTTCCATGTTTTTTGTTGTTGTTAAATTTTATATTTTTAATTTTTATTGTAGAAGTTTTCATCTTAAAAATAAGTTTCAGTTAAGCAGAGATATGTTTCTTTTTTTTTAATCAAGCTTTAATCTTGCCTGGTTCTTCAATTACTGTTTCACAGAACTGTTATTATAGCCTTAGTTTATCTGTACTACCAGAATGCATTGCACAGTTGCAGAAAGGTGTAATTTACTGAAACCTTTAATGTTGGATGATATCTTATGATATTTTTTTAAAAATCATCCTTATGAAAAGTAGCTATTGTTTATAAAGTTCTCAAATTATTCTAACAAAATCATTCTAATTTTATTACATTCTATTTAAGAATAATGATGTTAAAACATGACCATAATTTAGTCTTATGTAATAAATGTCTTTGATAACTTCATTTTCAGATATATTTTAATGGATGCTAAATTATATTTTGATTCTTTGCTTCCCTGAGTGTGAGCTCTAACAGTCTCAAACCAAGCTAAGCTTCCCTAAAATGGCTTCGTGCTACAAATAATCAGACTAAAGTGAGCTTGGAATTGCTCTTTCAACATAAAAATATTGCTTCTTGAGCATTTTTTTTTTGTTTTATTTTGGAAATTTCCTTTCCTGTCTCCTAAACACTTTGTTTGAGCCAAGATCTGAATCGAATATGCAACTGAATTTTAATGGGCTGAAAAATATCATTTCTAACACTATATTTCAACATGGTGACAACATAACCCAAAGAGTGTTCTTGTGGTCAGAAGTTCTGGAGACCAATAGCAAGGATTAATGTAGTGACAATTACTTCCTCAAATCTCCCCTACATATGTTTAAAGAGCCTTTATTGTTTTTTTAACCTCAAATTGTAGCTCTTAAAATTATGGAAAAGCTTTACTTATTAGGATTCCAAACATAAAAAGGTAGAAAATTTAAAGCTATTAAGCTTTTCTTGATACCCTCAAGGATTTATTAAAAATATTATAGTTTTCTGGGTTAATAGAGAAAAGTTGCAAATCCGGACTTATGGCTGTAATAAACTGTAGAAATCTTGAGCAATACAGAGTGCTAATCCTTAGCAGCTCTGAGGTGAAGTCCAGGAAGATGATTCTTTTCAAAATGTTTCATAGAAGGAATTACTATTTATGCTAATTGCAGAATGAACTGTAACAGATTAACCCCTGCAGATAAAAATGAACATCTCTGGACAAAATATTTTTAATAACACCATTTTTTTAATGTACTGAGGATATGATCATAGCAGACAGAAATCGGTAGTCTAACTTTGGAAAAGAGTAAGAAATTGGTTGCAGTTTGCTATGATGTGCTTTTTTTGCCCCCAGGTGCTCTCTAGTGAGCCTGGCCAGGAAAGTTGAAAAGCTATCAGAAAACTGTGATCTTACTGACATAGCGAGCCAGAGGGTGATGTTTATGGTTTACAGAATTGGCTGGGAAGTGAGAAAGAAAATTCCACAAAGAAAGACCTGTTAAGGAGAAGATACAAATTTGCATGAACCCTGCCCACATTCTTGCCTGAGCTGTGTATATGCTTTGAGGATGTTCCAGGGTACTCAGCAGAGAGCAGTGGCTAGAAGACTAAAACAACAGAGCAGAAAATTTAGCTGCTGACAATCACAGGAGGAATAGAATTTAGACAGAGTTTAGCCAACTTATCTCAATGACATTTTTCAGAGGAAGATAACAGAATCTAGATCTATATTGGATTATCTGTAATGTTAAAGATATAACCTCTCTATGAAGAGCTTTTGGGGTTTAGATGGTTTTCTTGTTAATTTTATTAGGTGTTAAAAAAAGAACTAAATTCAGTCTTACACAAAGATCTCAAAAATAAAAGAATGAAGAGCCCTGGCCAGGTGAGTCAGCTGGTTGGAGCATCATCCTGTACACCACAAGGCTGTGGGTTCCATCCAAGGTCAGGGCACATACCTAAGTCATGTGCCTGATCCCTGCTTGAGGAACTTGATGGGAGGAACAGATCGATGTATCTCTCTTACACTGATGTTTCCCTCTCTGTTTCTCTCTCTCTCCCTTTATCTCTCTCTAAAATCTATAAACATACCCTAGGGAGACGTTTAAAATAATTAAGTAAATAAACAAAATAAAGAATGAAGAAACAATCCCTAATTACTTCATGAGGCCAGCATAATCCAGTAATGTAAACAAGGCAAAAATATTAGAGAAAAAGAAAATTTTGGTCCTAGATGGTGTGGCTCAGTGGATTGAGCTCTGGCCTGTGAACCAAAGGGTTGTTGGTTCAATTTCCAGTCAGGGTACATGCCTGGGTTACTAGCCAAGTCCCCAGTAGGGGGCTCAAAAGGCAACAACACATTGATGTTTCTCTCCCTCTCTTTATCCCTTCCTTCTTCTCTAAAAATAAATAAAATATTTAAAACAAAAAAAGAGAAAATTTTAGATTTTAATCCTGATAAACCCATATGAAAATTTTAATAAAATCCCTCACTACAGAGTTGCAGGGGAAGAGCAGAAAACCTGGTCTAATAACTACACTAATGACAAACCTCCTGACAGGTACACACACCAATGTTATTTGCTTACAGAAGAATTTTTAACCTATGGGTTTTTTTTTTAAAAAGGTGTCCCTGGTCTAGAATTACTTCTGGTATTTTAAAAAGCAATATTGGGGGTCAAAAATCTGTTATCTGTAGAAGTTGAATATTGTAAAATAAAATAATTTAATTATTTTTTTTTACTTGTTTCTATTTATCATGGAGCCTTAGAAGTCATTGTGTTCTTAGAAGATTAATTCTACCACAAAGGACCCCAATAGTTAAAGCAATCTTGAGCAAGAAGAGCAAAGCTGGGACATCACATTTCCTGATTTCAAAATATATTATAAAACTATAGTAATTAAAACAGTATGCTACTGGCATAATAAGAAACACATATATCAATGGGATGAACAGTGAACCAAGAAATGAACTCACACATATATGCTCAACAAGTTTGCAACAAAAGTGCCAAGAATACACAACAGGAAAAAGATAGTCTCACCAATAAATGGTATAGGGAAAACTGGATAACCATATACAAAATTATGAAATTGGACCTTTATATTACACCATTCAAATAAATCAACTCGAAATGGATTAAAGACTTTGATGTAAGACCTAAAGCTATGACATTCCCAGGAGAAAACTTAGGTGGAAAACTCCTTGATATTGGTTTTGGCAATGATTTTTGGATCTGTCACCAAAAGCACAGACAGGCAGCAAAAGCGAAAATAAAAAAGGAGGACTAAATTAAGCTAAAAAGTTTCTGCACAGCAAAACAAAACAAAACAAAAAATCAACAAAGCGAAAAAGCAACCGTAGAATGGGAGAAAATTATTGCAAACCATATACTTAATAAGGGGTTAGTATCTAAAATATATAAAAGACTGACACAACTGAATAGGGAGAAAACAAATAATCAAATAAAAAATGGACAAAGGACTTAAATACACATTTTCCAAAAAAAAAAAAAGTAACTGTCCAACTCATATATGGAAACATACTTATCATTAATCATAAGGGAAAGAAAATCAAAACTACAATGAGATATCATGTTATGCCTGTTAGGATGGCTGTTATCAGATATAAAAATATATTAAATGGTGTCAAGGATGTGGAAGACAAGGCAGCTTTATACACTATTTGTGGGAGTGTAAATTTGGCACTACCATTATGGAAAACAGTGTAGAGATTCTTCAAAAAATGAAAAATAGAACTACCGTATAATCCAGCAATCCCATCTTTGGGTATATATCCAAAGGATATAAAATCATTCTCTCAAAGAGATAATTGCTCTCCCATGTTTATTGCACTATGATTCACACTAATCAAGATATACAAACAATCTAAGTGTCTTTAGATAGGTGAAAGGATATTGAAAGTGTGAATATATAAGTTGTGTCCAGGTAGTATCCATCCATGTAATAAGAATAATAGAGATAATTATTGAAGAAGAACAAGATACAAGAAACATAGTACGCAGGACAATGATGCCTCAGTCCCCTTCAAAATAGGCACCTTGGGACTTCCACAGTTCTCTCAGTCACCATCTGCTGCCCTGTCATATTTTCCTGAATCTCATCAAAGGCCTGAAATCTCTTTCTTTTCAAAGGTGATTTTAGTTTTGGGAAAAGCCAGAAGTCACAGGGTACCAAATCTGGGCTGTAGGGGGCTTGAATCAACTGGGTGATTTTATGTTTTGCCAAAAAAACTCTTCACGTGGCAAGATGCATGAGCAGGTGCATTGTTGTGATCAAGCTGCCAATCACCAGTTGCCCAAAAGTTGTAGTCTTCTGAATCACCTGAGTAGTTTCCACGGAGGAATATTCAAGCTTAATTTGATGCAGATTCACTGCTATACTCACTCGATCATTTTGAGTATGATGGTCACATAGTACACATGCTTACTGAAAGGCATCTACTGCCCCCACTGACGAGTACAGTGAAGTCGTCATTGTTCACACATGCACATTCCAGTCTACTCTCCTTGGCTACCAGGTTACTCCAGTGTCACACAAGCAATTATTATATTAACAATGGATGTGTGTGTGTGTGTATCCAGTGTTAAAAAGAAGAAAATCCTATCATGTATCAACAATATAGGTAAACCTGGAGGACACAGGAAGAAAAATACTGCATGATCTCAATTTTATGTGGAATCTAAAAAAGTCAATAGCAGAGAGTAGAATGGTGCTTACCTGGGGCCAGGGTATGGGGGAAATGAGTTTTGGTTATAAGATAAATAAGTTCAGGAGACATAATATACAGAATGGTGACTATAGTTAATAATAATGTATTTTATACTTGAAATTTATTAAGAAATTAGATGCTTTTTTTTTAGAGGTTTAGTTTATTTTTAGAGAGAGGGGAAGGGAGGGAGAAAGGGAGGAAGAGAAACATTGATATGTGAGAGAAACATAGATTGGTTGCCTCTCACATGCCCTCCAACTGGGGACCTGGCCCGCAATCCAGGTACGTGTCCTGACTGGGAATCGAACTGGCAACCCTTAGATTCACAGGCCAGTGCTCAATCCACTGAGCCACATCAGCCAGGGCTGTTTTTACCACACCAGCGCACAAAATAGTAACATTGTGAGATGATCTGTTAACTGATTGAGATAATACTTTCACAATATGTGCTCGTATCATAACATCACATTGTACACCTTAAATGTATAAATAATTTTTATTTGTGAACTATATCTCAATAAAGCTATGAAAAATCATACATTCCAGTAAAATGTAATAATTAATTAAAATAATTTTAGCCTCATTTCCTACAAAAATTTAAAGTAAATTAAATTATTTTAAAAGTAAATACTGTAATTATTTAATGTTTCTATATATTTTGTTACTAAAAACATGATGTTAATACCCTAAGCCATGGTATATTTTTTAGAACATAAGAAAAAAATTCTTTCATTCAATAACAGAATTAGGAATCAGGATAGCAGCCTTGCTTATTAGGCTACTGTCTTTTCCAATTTTCTAATATTCTCCTTTAACACATACTAGCCTTGGAGAAGAATTTCATAGACTGATTTTATATATTAGTTGGAATCTTCTGATCCAAATCAGACAAACCCAAATGAGGAAACAGAAGGATATAATACGGAGAGTAAACAAGGCACACAATCTTTATTTTTGCCCCTGGGATAGTGGGGAAAGTAGCAGTGACCAAATTTGAGAATCCTGTTTAAATCCTCTAAGGATTTCAAAAGGAAACTCCAAGGGAAAGTGGGCTATTGCCTATGTCCTGTGCTGGTTCTCTGATCAGGCACTAATTCGCTTTGCCACCTCCCTATGCTCTCCACCCCCAGGAAAAGAAAGTGCGGCCACGTGTGCACAGATTGATGGTCTGGTAAGGCGGATCGTTGCGTTTAGCTTTGATGACTAGATCTGTTTTTAGTGTGGTGTAGAGAGTTCAAAATTACTTGAGAAGCTGGCTGAGTTGTTTTGTACATGTTATCAAACAGTCGGGGTGGCTTTCTAAGAAGATATGTGGCGGTTACTGATAAACCAATCGCTGGTAAACTCAAAAGAGCCAGATTAAAAAAATGTCTTCCAGGGTAGGATCTCGAGCCTGACCAAGCTGAAAGCAACCAAAAACAAGTATACAAGGGATGAAATTCTAGTTGGAGAGGAAAATTTTCCCAGAGCCCCAAAGAGACAAAGATTACATACAAAGATGCTGACATTTTCCCAGCACTACAACAGCATGCTAACACTTTTGGGAGAGAAATATAGAGAAGGAGAGACCACCTAAAGCAGGAATCCTCAAACTTTTTGAAGGATCTAGATAGTAGATATCTTAAATGCATGTCATTCCTATTACAAATAGTCAAGTCTTCCACTCAACTCTGCCATCATATCTAAAAACCACCTGTGTGAATAAATTATTGTGTTTAGCTTTGTTTTATAAAACTTTATTTACAAAAACTGAGGGAAGGCCATGGGTCATACTTTGTCAAGCTCTTCTGTGAAAGATTTAGTCTTTGTTCAAATGAAAAAGACTATTCTAGAGATACTTTTAAAATGATGAGCTTGAACTAACTTTGAACAGGATAGAACAATTTAATTCCCTCCACTCTGTCCCCCACGAGTAGCTAACAATTGTTAATAAACATAGGACAAAGTATGAAGCACATAAATTGATTTGGTAATTTTCTGGTCTTGCTATATAAGTGTAAATACTTTTCTCAGAAAAGAGGATATCACATATATTAGAAAATACTATTACAAAGTAAAGTTATCATGTAAAGCATACAATCAGTATGACTGGAATTTTATAAAAAGATTACTGAAATAGTAGAAAAAAGATCTCTCAATAGTGATTAAATCTTATGTTTAAAAGTGAACTTATAGGGTTTTAAGTTTAAGTCCAAGGATGTTCAGGAAAAAAAAATATGAAAGCAAATTTGTAACAAGTCCTTATAACATATGTTTAAAATTTTATATTTATTAAGCCAAAAAGAAAAGCTCAATAAATTCCAAATACACAAAAATTACATTAAAGCACTTCCTCTCAGAACAAAGTATTATAAAACATTATAACCAAAAATCGATATTAAAATATACTCTTTCCTTAACTCAATCTACCTTGAAAATTTTCCAAAACCCATAGAAAAGATGTCAGAATTAAAATTGCAATCAAGAAAAAACTGAGCAAAACAAAACTCCAAGGAAACACCATTATACACTCTGAGTGTTTTCTATCTGGAATTAAGTTCATTTAAAAATAAGAAGCATTTGAAATATAAAATAAATGAACAATACAAGTAAATTTCTATTTACAAATAGAAGTGAAACAAAGGATATAATGTTATAAAAAAAGTATTAATAAAACAGAAAAGTTTAAAATGCAAAAATTTTAAATTATTATTATGAAATGAAAAACTGGTTTCTTTAAAATGATTGTCTAGAGCAAAATTGACAATCCATTCAAGAAAGAAAAAAATTAGAAAGCATAACATAAATTGTTTTAGAAATTTGAAGGTGGAACAATTTTGGGTAATGAAAAAATTTTTAATAATATTATACATCAACATATAGAGGGAACAAGGAGAAAACTGGTTGCATTTGATAATTAATTTGTGATTTTTGTCTCTGCTTTGGAAACCCCAAACTGAGAGGTTTGTCAAGTTCATGGTACTCTTACTGGTTAACTGCCATGCCCTGACTTTTTCTTCTGGTTTGGGATGAAGGACGCAAGGGCTAAATTCCAATATAGAGCAGTAAGATAGTTTTCCCTACAATATTGATTCTTCAGCTGATAGATACAAAGAAGGTAGTTGGTTTTGAAGAGGCCCTACAGAAAATCTGCCAGACTCCTGCTGCTAAGGTCTCGAAATCTATCTAAAAACGTGTTTGTTCACTTTGAAGTTCTCAGTCAATCTAGTTACCTTCCCATAAAATGCTTTTATTCTTTTTCACTCAGGTGAATGAAGGTAACTTGCGGTGGCTAGCAGACGAAAGAACCTGCTGCCAAAGACCTGTGAGAGAGGAGAAATTCTTCAATACTTATTTTCACTGGATTTTAATTAGAATTAGAATTCAATGTGCACCCGGGATAAAGCGAAATATCCAGAAGGAAGAAAAAAGGTGACATTCAAAAAAGATTTATAAGAATTTTCTAATTTACATGTTAAAAAATTGGGAAATTTTGCAAGTGCAATTTTGAAGGTCCTTAATCAGAGAAAATGCAATTTTTGGCTTATTTCATTGCTCTAGGTATATGAGGTCTATTCAGAAGGTGTCCAGCCATGTAATATGAAAAATAGAGACATTTATTGAAGAAGATACAAGGTACAAGAAATATTGTACATAGGACAATGACTCCTCAGTCCCCTTCAAAGTTGGCACCTTGGGACCTCACATAGCTCTCCCCATTGCCATCAGCTGCCCCATTGCATTTTTCTGAATTTCATCGACGACCTGAAATCTCTTCCCTTTCAAAGGTGATTTTGGTTTTGTAAAACGCCAGAAGTTGCAGGGTGCCAAATCTGGGCTAGGGGTGGGGGCTGAGTCACCTGAGGGATTTGATGTTTTGCCAAAAAACTGCATGAGACGTGATATGTGGGCACATTGTCGTGATGAAGCTGCCTATCACCAGTTGCCCATAGTTGTGACCTTCTCAATCATCTGAATAGTATTAATGGAGGAACGTTCACTTAACGCAAAATCTGATGCAGATTTGTGGCTCTATTCAGTCATTTTGATGCAATGGTCACACAGTACACATGTTCACTCAATGGTGTCTACCACCCCCACTGACTGATATAGTAAAGTCGTCATTATTCATGCATACACTTTCGAGTCCACTCTCCTTGGTTGCCAGATTACATCAGTGTCACACAAACTGTTCTCATTACATTAACAATGGTTGGACTTGTCCAGATAGACCAGGTACATACTTATACATCTGTATATTTTCATAAATAGATTCCACATGTAACAATTGTTTGAAAAGTCATAGTTCTTTGAGTTAGCTGAATTGATAAAGTAAATTTTTTCCAAAGTCTAACACATGGTGTGTGGCATTAGCAGTTAAAAGTTAAATATAATAGAGAGAGATGACTAGCAAATCTGCAGTGGCAGGAATATTTGATGTATTTTTTCCTGTCTGGTCTTTTTACCCAGCCGCTCCATATTCTTTCCAAGTTTTCAGGCTCTGAAAGTTCATTCTCGACAGATAGGTAGGTCGATAGATAGATAACAGATATCCAAATTTTTAATACATTGAAATAAATCTGTTCTGTATGCCAGGTGCTATTCTCTTCAAAATTAATTATTTTTAATCCATGAAAGTTCTTGTGATTGTATGTAGCGTGATTTAGGACAGTATTAGCCCAGAACAGAGTTTACAGCAAAGAAAGTTTATTTTGCTAAATGGCTTACCTATTCCACAATCCATACAAAATTGTTTTAAAAAATATTCTAAAGTAAAAGGAATTCTAAAAAATGTTCAATATTTTTTCTTATCATATGCTATAACATTCTCAGTATGACCAAGTTAATAATTACCATATTTTGTTGTATATAATGCAGACATTTTTGCCCAGATTTTTTAGGGAATGTAAGGGTATGCATTTACATGGATATTACCTGAAATACTTTGTATCTATTCTTGTGTTTTGTCATTATTTGTTACATAAAATTTCTTGTACCATAATATGTTCAAAAATAAATGTTAAAATTCATTTATAATACAAAAATAAGTATATAAATATAAATAAATGAATAAATAAATAAATAATTAAATAATTAAAGCCAAAGATTTTTTCCCCTAAAAGTTCAGTCCAAAACGTGGGTGTCCATTATACTTGGTAAAATACAGCATAATCTGTGTTGATCCTTTATTTGTCATACAACTTAAGCTATATGTCATCTTGTTATGCCTTTTATTGGAGAATTCACATTAGCTACTTTTGTTTATATGTTTAGAATATTAAAGCAATAACATTTGTTTAATGTGTTCATGATTCCAAGCTCATGGAGGAAATATTTCATGCTTATTCTGGCATAGTAATTGATACCTACTTGATGCTCAGTAAACATTGTTAAATGTATGATTGCATGGTGAGTAAATGGAAGTGGTCATGTCAAAATTTGAGGTGTGCTCTCAAATTGTAAATAACAGGGAACAGAAGACAGAAATAATAAATGAATTTACTTAATGCTTATTTTGTAATGTTCATACTGGTTGTATGATTTTTCAAATAAAATTTGTGAGCATTGAGATTATCGTAGTCACAGACCATAACAAGTTACAGAGAAAGAGAAAAAATATTTTCTTGTATTGAATGAAATTTTCTTTGTGTTAGAAAGAAAATTATAACTAAACCTTAGAACTGTTGCTAAAGATGTGTGTGAATAAATGAGTAATTAATCAACTCTTTCAATTGATTTAATTACACCTGTAAGAAAAACCAATTTACAGCTTATAGTAGAAATAATAAGTAAAAAGCCAATATTTTTTGAAAGTAAATATGAGTTTTTCATTGAGTTTTTGATTCTCTAAATTCCAGAGAGTATGAAATGAACCATTTTTCCTGTTTTACTATTCTGATTTACTCATGTAAATTGGTTCTCTTGGGAAGAAGTCGTAATTGCAGTATATACCCTTTTCTCAATCTTAGAATAATTATATATTATAATTGAATAACTAGCTCCATACTTATTATTAAAAATTAAATACTTCCAATAGTTATCATTTTGAAAGCACAAAAACCCTGATGATTTTATACATGCCTTACACATCATTGAAAATTTTACTTGTCAATAATGTCAGCATGATTGTAACACATCCTAGGAACTTAACTTTGTTCCATCTGGAGCATCACCTCTTTTCCACCTACACATTACAAAACTCATTAAGCAACTTTTAGAGATTGAAACTCTTTAACCTCTTGATTGCTGTGTCAAGCTTCACACTAAACCCACATATATTTAATAGCAGCATACTCTCAGTTCAAATGAGTTTTAAAATAAAGTTATAATTTTCTTTGTTATTGTACATTTAGATTATGCTTTGTTGTTTCACAACTTTGAATCAGTAATAGATGGGGCATATCATGCACAGATGATATGCTAGGTACTATCCTAAGCTATTTACATTAATTAACTCATTTATTTTCACAACAAACTTATGTAGGTACTTTATCTCCATTCTACACATGAGAAAACTGAGGCTCAGAGAGTATAGTGACTTGTCCAAGGATACACAGCTAGAAAGTGGCAGTATCAGAATTTGAATGCAGATTCCAGGGTCCTACATTATGCTTTTCTGCCCAAAGTGACCAACTTGTCCTGGTTTCCCCAGGACTTTCATGATTTGGTACCAAAAGTCCCATATCCTGGGAACCCCTTCATTCCCAGGTAACCTGGGATGTTTGGTCACTTTAGTTCTGCCTCTCAAATACAGCTTTTCTTTCTTTCTTTTTTCTTTAATTTTGTTTTTATTTATTGATTTTGAGAGAGAGAGAGAGAGAGGAAAGGAGAGAGAGAAACAACAATCTGTTGTTTCATCCATTAATGCATTCATTCATTGGTTGCTTTTTGCATGTGCCCCAACCAGGGATGGAACCTGCAAACTTGGTATGTAGGGATGATGCTCCAACCAATTGAGCTACCCTGCCAGAGGAAAGTTAATTTTCAGTCTTTTATCTCTTTGGCTTCTGCAAGAAATCCTATTTTGTTCAGACAATAAGGCCATCGATTAACCCCCAACGTTAACAGAGTTTAAGTTCTTGAGATATAATAATCTCTCCTCTTTATAATTTTTCCTCAAGACACACTGATTTAGTTTGAGGAGCTATATTTCCCCCACCCTTCTAGTACACTGTGTATGAGGGAGGTTTTATTGCCTAAATGCTTACATAGAGATAAACTCTAGAGAGATCATTGTTTCCCTGTCAGGAAAATAGAGCCCACCCTCCGATCTTTGCTGCAGTAGTGAGACTTAAAGAGGCTTCAAGCTCTCCTTTTAACTTTAAACAACAAAATGTTTACTGTGTCCTCCTGCATCTGCCTATTGATGGATAATATTTACATGATTTTTATCCATCATTTTAGAATGCACCCCATATTGTTACTGCATCTTATAGTCCCCTGCAAACATCATCATTAGAATTGACATTATTATTCAGAATAAAATGATAACATTAATTCAGCACCATGATGTGTTAGGTACTTTTTTTTTTTTCCTCAAACAACCCTGTGTGGAAGGTATTTTTATTATCCCTATTTATACACAAGGAAACTGATGTTTGGAGAGGTTGGCTAAGTCACCCAAAGTAAGCCGATAAAAGGTACAATCAGGATTTGAATATTAGTACTGGAATATATGGATTTAAATTGTATCAGTTTTGTAGGGTACTCATTACCAAAGTAGCAAGTGCCACCTGTAATTCTCCCTGCTCTCTGTTAACCAAGCCAGAAGGTGTGGGGCGGGACCCACATTAGCCTGGAGGGTGGTAGCCCTGACAATTATTCAAAGGTGGAAAAATATGTTGCAAGATTGTCCTTTATTAATACAGTGTATAGCTTTCAAGTTTTTCTTCTCGCTGGTCAGCATCTAATATTCTTCAGACTCCTAGCAGGTACTTTTCCATATTTAAAATATCTTAAAAGAAAATGTGACCTGTGTTCTTAACTTAGTGTTTCGAGTTTGATATTTATTAACTCACTCTACCAAGTTCATTTTAACAAATCCACAAATGCACCACAGGTGAAATGACTTACTGCTCTGGCCATGAAACTTCCTGTGTGTGCTCTAATTTATCATTTAGTTACTTTTCCATCAGAGTAAACCACACATCTGAATTTATACTAATTTATTAAAATGCAAAGGAACTACATTTAAATTTCTTCTATTCAAATAGTAGCTATACTGTAAAAAGGCGGCTTTACAAATAGTAATCAGAAAATACAAAAAAAGGTTTTATTCTTTATTAAACATATTGGTACTCAACAATACTTATAATGTATATAACTATCAAAACACATTGATGATCCACTAATTAACTTGAATTAAAGGCACTCTAAGTACTTAAACATCAGTGCCATAAATTGAAGTATTCCTGACCTCTGATTATTCATTTTACTATGTTCATTATTCAAAAGTACCAAATATGTAGAAAACTTATATAATAGCATATATGTCTATTTTGAAGCATATATTTGTAAATTTAGATGATATATTTTTTAAAAATTTACTTATGTGCTCTAAATATTTTCATAAAATTATAATTAATTATTTTATATTTTTTATTAAAAAATTAAAGCAACAAGTATTAATATAGAAAAAGAAAGTAATGCCTTACATAAATCTTCTGGAGAAATTTTAGATTTTATTTTCATTTATGTACTATATTATATTAGTTAGTATCCATTGTTACAAACCATTTTCTATATATATTACACAAATTTCCTTTTGTAAACACATTTTAAAAGTATGTAACCGATTTGTATGAATTTAAATCAACATTAACAACTGATTACCAGTTCAACAAATAGCATATACCATGGACCTGGATCTACACTAGGTACTTTATATATATTACTTCCAGTGTGTAGTTAGAACTACCTAGTGATGTTTATCAGTGGGGAAAAAATACTTTTTTCCTCTGTGAATGTCAGTATTTTAATATCGCAACTTTTTCTTCATTTATTCCATGTTTTTATCTCTTATTTTTGAAAGTTTGAAAATGTTTCTTCCTGCACTATAATGCTAGTTATTGAAAAGAAGTAGCTATTTTCTGATTTTCTTTAACACTTTTGTGCATCATATATACCCACGGTAATCTCTGTGCTTCTTTGCAAACAGACACAGAGGGGGTGGCAAATGTTTTGTTTCAAGGAGTAACATTCAGTTATCAGAGAGAGAAACATTCCATTAAAACAGAAATGCTTAGATTCCCTTGACATAGATGAAATTCAATGAGTAACTCTTCACTTTCATTAAACTATTATAGACACAGCCAGGCTTGGGTGAAAATTAAAAATGATAAACTTTGGGAAAGAGTTTTTTTTGGGGGGGGGTATATGGATAATTGATCTTTTATCAAAAAACTTTGGTCTCTTTACATAAATTCATGCATTTATTTATAAATGACTATGTTTTCACCAAAGGGATTTTAGGCAACAGAGGCCTGCATTGAATCCATTGAGTCATAGGGATTCTCTTTTTAAATTTAATCTTTACTGTATTTTTTCCATTATCATTTAGTTCCCTTATACCCCTCTGCCCCCAAGGATCACCACACTGTTGTCCATTTTAAACAGGTCCAACTTACGACTGTGATTTGAACTCATTTCAAGATACTAAAATATTGTGCTGTTTCTTTCTGCTGTCAAGTAGGATGCTACATGTGAATGTTATTTAGACTTATACTCATTGACATTGTTACTAAGTTATTGTGCATGTAAGGAAAATTGAAATCCTTTACTTATTTTCAGTTGAAGTTGATGCACTTTGGCTTTCAGATAATATTCTTACTGGGCTCCAATAAGAACAAGCTTTAAGTGAGCTGCCAGAGATCCGCATGGTTGTAATATACAAAAGGAAGAGGGATGCTTGGGAGGCCACTTACAGAGGATGGTTTAGTTTCTGGCACATGCAAAAGAGGTTAACGTATTATCCCATTAAGAGATGGGCAATGAGAAAGCAAAAAGAAAATTATCGTGGGAAGAAGCTTAATGAAAAAAGCAAGAAATACAGGGGGAAAAATCTACATTTATAGTATATGTGTTATTTCACTTGGCTTAAAAGGTGAATCCAGTAAAAAAATTATAAAATAATAGTATGAGTTGGAAGCAAGATCATTGCAATTATACTCATTATTATGACAAATTCCTTCCTAGATCATGAGAAAATTCTTGGACTTTAAATAATATGCAGTACTATAAGAGCATCTATGTTGCCATTTATTCTGCTCAGGAAAAAGTGGATACCATATTTTGCTGTGTATAATGTGTACTTTTTGCCCAAATTTCTGAGGGAAAAATAAGAATGTGCATTATACATTGGTAGTACTAATTCCATATGTATGTAAATGTTTTTAATTCTTTTATTTATACATATACATTAAAGGTACAAGTCTAGAAAGTGATATCCATGTGCAAAATAATGCACTGGGCTACGATAATCAGTTTTGTTTCTAAATATAAACAAATAAATAATTGAGTTAAAAAATTAAAATGGAAGATTTTTTTCCCTGAAAGTCTGGGCCAAAAACATCGGTGTGCATTGTACATGGAACCACATTGTACATGGCAAAATACAGTATATATTGCAAAAAGGTAAAGCTTTCCAGTTTAATCTATTTCCAGATATTTTGTAAGCTACTTTTTAAATAAAGTCAAGATTTTAGATGTTGATTTTTCAGGAATAAAATGAATAATATTTCAATATGTTTCTTTTGAAGAACAGAAAACCATCCATTGTTATTTTCATTTTTTTTTTTAATTAATGAATCTAGTGACAGGTCTGTAGGCTAAAGCTATAAATAGAGGAAAAACTCCATCCACCTTCAGTCATACAGCTTAGTATATAAAAGGAACTGTGAAAAATTTTTAGCATTTTTATATAATTTAACCTATTTGTCAAAGACAGTATATCATTTTCAAGAACTGTACAACAAAAAAAAATGAATTAATTAACAAAAAACTCTTTCTATTTGACAAAAATGAAATGATTCACTCTATAAAATATTAGGTTTATACTTAAATGTTCTAAGTGTTATTCTTTTTATGTAAAAAGTTTCTTTTTATTTTATTAATATTTGTGACTTCTCGTGAAGCATTTTTGTTCCTCTTTTATTTATGTCAAATTTTAAATATTGTTTTTTAATGTTGAAGGTTTCATGGTCAATATAACAACATAAAAGCTTTGTCCAATTACCTAATATAACTTTGATTATATTAACATATGAATTACAATTTCACACATTTTAGCTTTCAAAACTAACACAGTGTTCTCTTTGTGAGATTAATCATAGAACATATATCACAAATATTTTGAAGTAAGCTCTCTCAGTTTTTTAACTTTTATTTATGGTTATTTATACAAATAGAAATACAATATCAGTTGTTTCGAGCTATATAAAACTACCTTTCATATATTCATAACAAAAAGGCAAATGTTTTCTATCTCCCGATGCCTCTTTTTTTTTCCTGTCTCACTTCTTCATTGCCTAAAGCACAAGCCTGCTCATTTGTGCCTGCTGGGATTATGAATTATTCCTTCATTGGAATACAGGATGTTATAGTAAAAAGATGACATTTAATGGGATACATTAATAGAAATTATTAAATCCTGATTCTTCCTTCTAACGGCTGCGTGACCCTGAGCAAACAACTTGACTTCTCTGGTCCTTAATTTCTAGATGTGCAAATGGAGATAATAACACCTCTCTGAAGTGTTGTTTCTAAGGTAAATGATGTGGCGTAATTAAAGCATCAAATAGAGAGCACGTCGGCAGTGAGCATTTCACAAATATGAGTTTATTACCTCCTCCCTCCTATTACTGTATAGCAAGTTCTCCTAAGGTAAAGCAGGACCTTAGCTGGTGACCCCCCAAAAAAAAAAAAAGAAAAGAAAAAGAAAGAAAGAAAGAAAGAGAGAAAAAGAAAAAAATCAGTGTAGTGACACTATGGGAACATATTATTCATTCATTTCATATTCATCATTGTGCATATGGTAAAGATTTTTTGACAGGCCTTAGAAGTCAAAGTAATAAAAATCATACATTTAAATTCCACATGTGTATTTGTTGCCCCAGGAAATTTTGATTTTATTTGACTCAGTACATTGGTATGCAACTACAAATTTAAGTATGATAATTTTCCATAAAGTCTTTGGAATGTGACCTCTTAAGATACATTCCAAAGTCTGTCCATTGTTTGAGAGAATATTAGAAATGGAACAATATATCTATTTCAAATTATTATTTAATTAACAAACTACATGGACTTTTATAAGTAAGTCAAATGCCCAAGAACACATATTCACCTACAAGTAGCCCGCACCATACCAGCTAGTTTAGGCGCTGTCAAAATAAGTCAATAAGATAGACATTTTTAACTTTTGTCAGATTAAAACAGATTTGGACTTAGAGAGACTTTAATTAGAAAAACTGTACATTGCAATAGGGAGACAGCTTTAATCTCAGAAGCCTGTGAGCATCTCAAATTCAAAGCAAAGAAGGTTTTTCTTGTACAGGGCAAAGTAGGGCCCAGCAGAGAGAAACAGAATCTTTAATTAGGGAACTGGAAATGACCAATGAGGTCCGACAGGAACAGGGTCGGCCGATCCCAGAAGAAGCTGACAATGGGGGCAATGTTTTCCTGTTGTGCTTACTCAGGCTTGGGGACAAGCAGGTTTCAGGGGCCTGTAGGAAACACATAAACCTGACTGAAGTTTAGATCATGCAAAGCAGAGGGTTAGCAATAGGCAGTTGTGAACGTGTTCATTTCTTTGTTTTATTTCTTTTAAGATTGTTAGAATTGAATTGTATTCTCCCAAATTTTGTGTTAAAGCTTTAGCCCTCAATGTGACTGTATTTCGAAATAGGGCTACAAGAAAGTAACTAAGGTTAAATGAGGTCATAAGATGGGACTTAAAAGAATCCTTATAAGAAGAAGAGAAATTAGAGCTCTCTCATGACACAGAGGAAAGGCCACATGAGGACACAACAGGGTAATAATCTCCAAGCAAGAAAGAGCCCTGACAAAGAATCCAGTCAGCTGACACCTTGATCATGGACGGTAAGCTTCCGGAACTCTGAGAAAACAAATACCTGGGTTTTTTTAAGCCATCTAATCTGTGGTATTATTTTATGACGGTTCTAGCAGGTCAAAACACATAAAAAATTGAAGCTCCAAGAATTTGAAGATTTTTGTCCCATTTCACAATCTAGTAAGGGAATCAGATATCATCATGCCCAGATTCATCTTATACTAGTGCCCATGATGTACCAGTTTCTCACATTGTCTTTGCAGTTAGTGAGTTGGTAAATTATTTAAATTATATCTTTTGTTTATTAATACAGATTTCAAATTATTATACCACAGCTGCCTCAGTATGATATAATAATAGTTACATCCCCTCCACAACAGTGCTTTGTTCAGAATATTAACTTGGCAGTCCTTGAAAAGGACAACCTTGTCACCTTTGTGATCTTACTCCATTCAGTGGAGGTTTCATACTTTTATGTAGTGGGGATTAAAGCCTTTGTTATTTCTGAAAGGTCAGAGATAAAGATCATAGCAAGGTTTCTTAGGCAAAGCATCTGCTTTTATTTCATTTATGTTTCTTTAGGATGGTTTTAGGGAAATCATTGGGAAACACTAAAAGCACCCTCATTTATTTTATGCCTTGGTGCGCCCAGGGATTCTCATTATTTCACTTTTCTTTATATTTTGGCAAAGGGAAAATAATTTTTAAATTGTATTAATTATATCAATATTAACTGGAAAATAGAAAGTAAAAGCTTTCTATTTTCCATTTGTCTTACTAATTAACATGATTTTTTCCTTACAGATATAAAGTCTTGCTTCATGAAATTTCAAATAAATAATCGCAACATTGAATTAAAGAATTTATGTGTCTGTTTTACTGAGGCATTATTTATATATACTTGGTACTTTGAACAAAAAACAATTTTCTGTGAGAATGAGGTTAAACAGCACACAAGATCAGAGTGGGACATGTTTTGTTTTAAAAAAATCAGCATTTACATTTACCTAAGACCTGTGGTTCAGGATTATATGCACTTTTCTTATTCAGTGAGCATTTTAATTTGTGGAAAGTGAGCCATCAGATAGTAGAATTTTATTTTGCACAATAGAAACTGTATATCAAGACAGCATGATTCTCACCAGGTTAGAGTAAGAAAAACAATAACGCAATGCAGGAGTTTTCCATCTAAGACAATTTTTAATGGTTTTCAGATTCTTTTGCCAGCCCAATAAAAGCTGTTTGACTTTTTTCTAAAACAAGAACAGAGGTGTATAAACTGTATGCATATAATTACACCACGCTCTCTTTGTTCTTCACTTAAGTCCCTGCACGCTCCTTTTGCAGGCTCCTTTGCTAGTTTACCCTTATACTCTTAACCTCTAGACATTGACATGCCACCTCATTAATTTTAGTATCTCTTTCTTTCTAAGCTAGGCTCATTTTGTAAGTACGGTCATCACACTCCCAGCACTGATATCACTAGAGAACTTGTTAGAAATGCAGATTTCTCAGGTCGACCCAAGACTTACAGAATCAGAATCTGGTGTAAGACCCAGGAACTTGTGTTTAACCATCCCTCCGTGCGGCTTCTTATACATGCTGAGATTTGAGAAGCCTTTCCCTAGGTAAAACATCCAGACCTATTGCGTGAACCATTTGCAGGCTGGTGACTTCAACATTTAATACCTCCAGGCCCATCTTCTCCCTTAATGTCTTCAGATTAGAATATTTGTCTGTCTGATTAAAGTTAAAATTAGAATGATCTACAAATTCTTCATAATTCACATGTCCAGAATTAATTCATGACCCTTTCCACATTCTCCCAAATAGTTCCTCTCACTATGCTCCTTAGTCAAATCTGTCTTCTTCCCCTTGCTCAGGAAATATCGTTTCGACCCATTGTGGACTTCTCTTTCTCTCACATCCCACAAGTAAATCTATCAGCCAATGTTCGGAACAGTATTTTCAAAATACACTTTGCCATTTAAATCACTACCTTACTCTCCAATCTGTGAAGTAATAAATGTACTGGACTATTAAGGGGGTGACTTAATTAAGGCTACTATGATAAAGAGTATGGTCATTAGTGAGGGATATTTCAAAGAAAAGGATGGCTGATGGATAATGTATAGACGCTCTTAACCAAAGGGTCCTTGCTGAGTTTCATGGAAGTCATGAGGAAGCTTCTGTGAGGGCAGGATGGTCCTTTGCAGTTATCCATTCCCAAGAACATACAAATACATTTGCATTGAGAGGATTTCTTACTGTTGTTATTTTTTGGGAGCACAAATTTGACGTAAAATTTAACATTTTCATAGGCATCATTGTACCTGTACCAGGTAATTATAATAGCACACACACTGACTCCATATTTCATTTTTGCTCTCATCTTATGTATGATATACACAGAAGCTAGAGTGATTGTTTAAAAACTTAAGTAAAATATCTGCTAATGGGTTTTACTCTCACATGGAGAAAAATCCAAAATTCTCACCATGGCCTAAGCGATCACTTGTTTCCTGACCTGATCTTCTAGTACTTTCTCCCTCAATCACTCTACTTCAGCATGGTAAATTCTCCAGTTTTCCTTAACCTCTCTGAGCACTTTACAAGGCAGGGCCTCTGCCTTTTGTGTTCTTACATTCTAGAAAGCTCTTAATCCACATGGCTCATCCATTTATTTTCTTCAGGTGTCCGCTCAAATATCATTTTATTCACACAGGTCTTCCCTAACCATACATAAAAGGGTGTCACTGTGTTCCCCACTCGATGTACTACACTCTTTCTCTTTTTTTTTCTTCAAGTACTTATCACCCTCTATATAATTTTGGAGGGGAGAGTGTTTATTGACTACACCTCCTCCCCAACTTAAACATAATTCTATGAAGGCAGGGACTTTTATTTGTTTTTTATCTCTAGAAACTTGACTAGTGCTTTTAGCATAGACACTTAATAATTATTTAAGTGAATCAAATAAAGGCAGACTAGCCCATTCCAACTCATCAGTAAATTATGTTCAAGCAGAAAAAAAAAAAAACTATGATAAATCAGATCTTCTGAAAATAGATGTAGAAGTGACAGGAAAAATTGAAAAGCAATGTTATGTTTATAAACATCTATATACTAATGGATATGTACTTAAAAACATACTCAAAGCTTTAAAATAAGAATTAAAATGTAACATAGTTTTAATCTAAGCCCTTACCATTAGCTTTTCATAGTTTGTGTTTCTTGGTTTATATACAACAAAGGAACAAAGACCAAACAAATAGTACTGAAGAGAAACAGTGAGAAGCAAGGGGATACAAAATACACAGATACCTACACATGAAAAAAGTAAAAATATGTCAGTGTCAATAATGGAACAAGTAATAATTGCTGAGTGTTAACTAGATGCCAATTCTTTCCTTCAGAGAAATTAAAGTCTTTTGGGATTTGAGAATTCAAATAATAATTTTTTAAAAAACATGAAAATTAACTATCCTAAATACAATTGAACTTCATGATATATAAAGAGATACGAACCAAGAGCCCAGCTTAATTAAATGACTTAAATTTTCCTACCTGAAATAAATTGCATGCCAAAGCACTGGAAGTATGTATATGGTATAATGTGTTATACATAACAAAGAATTGATCTATTAAATTTTGATAAATTTTAGGTAAATAAAATAGCTTCCAAACATATTTGAGGAAGCATAGTGAATAAACTGTGTAATTAAATAGGAAAATTACCAACATTCAGAAACAGAGTTATTACTGGGAATCAGCAGATTTTCTTTCAGAATAGCAGTCCCAACAAAGCACTTTTTCTTTAAATTATTAGACTGATTGCCTGGGGAGCACTGCTGTGCAGACACACACACATTCATTATGATTAACCCTGTTGTGCTAATGCTACCTCTTGCGATTTAACCTGGAAAAATGGAAAGGAATCCTTCATAGATACATACACACACACACTTAAGTATATGTGCATATATATGTGTATGTGTATATGTATATATATGTATAAATAAATTCCATTGAGATATGGATGGACTCTTTACCTAAAGGGTACAGATTCTATAGCACATGGCTTAATCTTAGAAAAATATACCACTGGATTTCATATTTATTCATTTTCTATTTATCACCTTTATCAAAAATTGAATGCAATTATAACTTCAAGCAAACAAAAACACAGCTAAAATGAATATGCAATATACACTTCAACAACATGCTGATGAAAATAACCTAGCAAATACTTGCTGATATGATAGGTTGATTCAAGTTTTAAGTTTATATCAGCACACTTGACATAGTCTGAAACTGATGACATCACAATTTAAAAAAATTTTTTATATATTTATACTTCTGGAAATAGATTCAGTAAATAGCATTCTACCCAGCCTTTTTTGTCCTCTAGACATTAACAGGAATATAATATATCAGTTACTTTTTGTACAATACAGTAATATCTTCACATTAAATATTTAAAAAATTAGTCACATATATTTAAAAATAAATGAAATATATAGTAGTACCTTGCACCAGATTTGTGACTTTAATTCTGAGATAAATACTGCACAAAAGCTTACTACAATAAAATATAAACACACTTACATTGCAACACTAATTACTATTTTTAAGGAAGGCAGAGGTTTTTTCTTTTCTCCATTGTATGTTTTTGGTTCCTTTGTTGAAAATTATTTATCCATATACTTGAAGGTTTATTTCTGGGTTCTCATTCTGTTCCTTTGGTCTGTGTCTTTGTTTCTTTCTTTCTTTCTTTTTTTTTTTTTTTGCCAATACCACGCTATTTTGATTATTGTCACTTTGTAGTATAAAGTATAAATTGAAGTCAAGGAGTGCGACCTCTAGCTTTGTTCTTTTTTCTCAATTTTGTTTTTGCTAATTTCCCTGATTCTGTGAAACCTCATCACTGTGCAATATCATTAATAGCAATCTTAAGGTGTAGGTTTCTGATTTACTGGAATTATTCTTCATTCCCAGTAGCCATTGAACCATCATTTTAATACCCTGAATTTTAACCAATGTCTCAGGAGAACTTCATCTTGAACCCAAAGTTTAGTTGTCTTTTTTCCTGGAACCCGATCATTCATGAGAAGATCTTTCACAATCAAAGTAGCTACCAAAGACTTCAAAGGGGCAGCAAACTGAGCAGGTGCAAGGAGAATAATGTGACCAATAGTAACCAAAAGGGTTATGAGATGTTCCAGTTTTCTTGGATCTAGGTTCTTGCTCAGAAGCTCAAATAGCTGTGCGAACTGTTTCTCCTTACTAGAAAATATTGCATGGATACAATGAATAGCATATTTGGCTTAATGGAGGGAGAGTCTTATTTTAGATTTGCGATGTATAACAGGAAGCAAAGCTCATCAATTGATCAGGTTGTCAGTTTCATTCCTCTGCAACTGTCTGGGTTCCACTCTGTCCCCCACCAACAGTCCGCCACCAACCGTGTACAGCTTCCTGGACCCTGGCTGGTGGCAGAGCCAGCAGCCCTGTGGGCCGCACTGTGTGAGGACTTGCGGCCCAGGAAGAGCCGACCTGCAGGCAGAACTGGTGGGCAGCAAGTGATGACATCAATTTTTATACCAAATGTGAAGTATGGTTTAGAACTATATATTTGGATTCTAATTTTGATACAAAAGTTCAGCATGTTTTATGATACTATTAGATGAGGAGTAGCTAAAGCCTCAAGCATCTTAGTTTGTTTTGACATCCCCTTTGAAATATAGCACATTTTATAAAGAACAGGTATTCCTTAACTATCACTGTAATTGCTTTATGTGTGTGTGTGTGTGTGTGTGTGTGTTTATATTTGGAAGTCAAGGAGTATGTATATATAAATTTGTGAAGTATATATATATAAATTACATATTAATATTATATATAATTAACAGATTTGTAACACAGATCAAAGAACATGAGTGTCTGCTAATATCCAGGAAGAATGAACATTTGGATCCCACATTTAACAATGATGATAAACTGAATTATGTGAAGAAATGAGTGCCAACATTATGAAGATTGTGAGAACAATGTATTTTTGAAAGAATCCTAAAAGGAAGTAGGAATATTTAGACCAGAAACAGATTTTGTAGATGGATTGGTATAAGCATTCTCAAAATTTAAAACAAAATGAAAATAAAACCTATCATGTGGAAGAGAAATTAAATTTATCCTATTTACTTTCAAATGACAAAGGGCTATGTCTAATTTCTGAACATTAGAATGACCCTAAACAGAATTGTCTGCTTTTTAACAGAGAAGTGTCATATCAATGGAAAAATTCAAATCAGACACAATCATTTTCTATTATGGTGGGGGGAGGGGTATTGCATTAGATTGGGGATTGTGCTAGGTGACCTGCAAAGTTATTTTCAATCCTATTATTTTATAATTATTTTAGTCGTAAGTGTTGAGGTGCTGAAGTACTATGACACTGAAAAAGAGACTCTCAAAGTTGTTTTGATCTTCGAAGCTAATATAATCCATAATTTTTAATCCTGGTAATCTCACTTGCAACATAATTAACCCCTTTATTCTAATGTTACCATTTATCTTTTATTACCTTTAAAACTTCGAAGAATTTGGTAAAGTGAGAAGGAAAAGCTCTGTTTTCTTGGGAACAGATCATAGAAATTTGAACATGTCGATATAATAAAAGTTCTACTAATATATGTGCATTACATTTTAATTTTTAATATGCATTCACTTTTTTAAAAAAAATATTGCAGTGGTAACATTGTGTTGTGGCATACTAACTTTACATATTAATTGCTCCTGGATTCATTTTTACCCTTTTTCTTTTGTATAATGAACTATAATATGTCTTCTCAGGGGGCCTAAAATACTCCTACACTTTCTTTGATGAGAATAGATGAGAAAAAAAAAACTGTTAATTTGCTTTGAAGTTAATTTTTGCTTCACCCCTAGAAGCTAAAGCAAACTGCTGAAATATTTTGAAGATTTTCCAGGTTATACTAAGAATATTTTACAAAGTAACAATTGAAAGTTCAAAGTTAAAACATTTTAGGAGGGAAAAGGCTAGCAGTTTGGTTTCAGCAAAGCTGCTTAGAATCACAACTGGCAGCTTTAAAGATATTTAATGTAATTATTGATCTTTGCAAACAAAATTGTTTAAAGATTTCCTATCTTCTGCTCTGGGAAATATATTTATATACCAACCAAATTCCTGTAATAATTTATTTCTATTACAGTAGTCATTCAATTATTCATTTACTCAATTCCTTTGAGTGCTTGCTCTGTGCCAGCCATTGCTCTGGCATTGGGGGTAAAGGTGTGAACAATAGATTAGGAATAAAAGAAAATGAAAAGATCCAGATGCAAATGAAAGTATAGAATATTTGGTGAAGCCAGGAGGGTGACTTTGGTTGGAGCATAGACTGTGTGTTGGAGGCAGGTGTTAGCAATTAGGCTGGTGCCGTGAACAGGGACAAAATGAGAAACATAGTAAATCATGAATTTTAGAGATGAAAGGGTTTTACTCGTTAGTGTAATATGATTTCCATGTAAAAAAAGATCACTGTACAAAATAAAATTAGAAACTTGCATGTACTTTGAGATAAAGAGTTTGATTTTCTCAACTCTATGGAGGAAGAAGGGTAGAGAGATGGATGAAAGAACACAGTGATGTGTGAGGCAGAGAAAAACTAAAGAGGCCTGAGTGGAGACCCAGAGTAAAGAAAATGCCCTCTTGTGTAGGAGAGGAAAACTGCTCTTCTTTCCTTCTAGGTTCTTTCGCTGATTTAATAATTAAATTGACACAAGACAGATTAATAGGTAAAAACCAAGTTGATTTCACATGCACAGGGGCTCCAGAAAAAATATGAGACTCCAAAGCAGCCAAGCAGTTGAGGCTTAGATGCCAGCCTGGGCTAAAGAGAAGGGGCAGGGGCTACGGGCTTCAAAGGAGTGGACGTCAATTCACAGCAGGATGAGAAAAGAAAATCTTTGGTATAGCAAATAACTGTTTGCTATACCACTCAGATAAGTCTGTTGGTATAAAATTTACCACTGGTAATAGCTCTCTGCCTGGTAGAGGCCCCCTATCAAAAATTCTTTAGGCAGTTAAGAAAGATTTTAAAAGCTTTTTCTAAGTCTGCTGTGTTTTAATTGCCTTCAACTCAAAACAATCACTATGCCAAAGCGGCACATTTTGGGGTGGCATATTCTGCTCCCCCTCACCTAGGTCAGACAATGAGGAAGAAGAGAAAAGAGGTAGAGGAGATAGGTCAGTAAGGTAGAACAGCACAACTCAATAGAAATACGATGCAAGTTGTTTAATTTTACATTTTCTTGTAGCTAGGTTAAAAAATGAGAAAGAAACAAGTGAAGTTAGTTTTGATAATAGTAACATTATATTTAACCTAAAATATAATTATTTCACAAGTAGTTAACTAAAACAATTCTCAAGCAGATATTTTACAAACATTTTATATGACAATGTATTCAAAACTCAATTCAGACACTACAATTTTATCAGACATATTTTATCATGTGTTAGGTTTCATAAAACTTACAGTATAAAAGTATGTTCGCATAGCCTAGTTCTTCAAAATGTGCTTTAAAGTTTTCCAATTACTGAAATGAATATTATGATATTGCAATTTATAAGAAGAAATATATATGGGAGTCGCCCTCATTGTGGTTTTCCTTTAGAAGGTTTTAGTTGCCCAAGGTGATCTCGGTCCAAAATTATTAAATGGGGAACGTTAAAAATAAACAATTCATAAGTTTTCTTTTTTAATTTTATTAAATTTATTGTGGTCACATTGGTCAATAAGATCATATAGGTTTCAGTGTACATCTCTATGATACATGATCTGCACATGGCATTGCGTGCCCACCACCCAAAGTCAAATCAAATTCCGTCATCGTCTATTTGGCCTCTTTTCCTGTACTACCCCTACAAATTTTAAATTATGAGCCATTCTAAGTAGCATAATGAAGTCTCGAGCAATTGTGCTCCATCCCAGCTGGTACGTGACTGTTCCCTTTTTCCAACATATTCACATCGTTTTTGCCTTCTTGGTTATTAGATCAACTGTCCCAATATTTCCGGTATCCCAGTGCTCGTGCACAAGTAACCCTTAATTTACTTAATAACTCCAAAGCTCAAGGGTAATGAGTGTTACTGGCAACTCAGGAAGCCTAAAGTGCTTTCTTTAAGTGAAAAGGTTAGTACAGTACAATAAGATATTTTGAGAGAGAGCACGCATTCATATAACTTTCATCACGGTATGATGTTATAATTGCTCAATTTATTATTAACTATTATTAATGTCTTATTGTGATTAGTTTATAAATTAAACTTTATAACAGATATATATAGGGGGAAAAAAACATGGTATATATAGGGTTTGGTGCTCTCCTTGGTTTCAGGCATCCAGTGGAGGTCTTGGAATGTATTCCCAGCCTGTAAGAGAGGACCACTCTAGTTTTTATTTTATTATTTTATTTTATTTTATTTTATTTTATTTTATTTTATTTTATTTTGGCACAGAGTTCCTAAAACCCTTAGAACTTCCTAAGTGAAGAGAGTAATAAATTATCCCATGTTATGTTAATGAGATGAATTTTGGAACACATCTAGAGTTTGGGGCTGGTTACCAGGTGAAGCAACCATGTGGTTAGAGGGTTGAAACATTCCGTTTTACTCCCCTAACCACCAGGGAAAAGAGAGGAGCTGGGGATTGAATCAATCATCAATGGCTAATGATTTAATCAGACACACCAATGTAATGAAGCCTAACCCAAAAGGACAGGGTTCGGAGAGTTTCCAGGTTGGTGAACACAGGGAGACTCACGGCGAGCGTGGAAGCGTCACAGCCTTGGGCCGCTCTTTGTCCTGTGCATCTCTTCATCTGGCTGTTCCTCAGGTACAGCCTTTCAAATGTAGAAAGTAAAATGTTTCTCTGGATTCCGTGAGCCAGTCTAGCAAATTAATCATGCTGGGGGCTTCTAGTCTATAGCTGGTATGTAAGAAGCACAGATGACCACCTGAAACTGTGACATCTGAAGTGCGTGTGTGGGAGCGGAGGGCTATCTTGTAGAGACTGAGTTCTTACCTGTGGGATGTGATGCTATCTTCAGGTATATAGTGTCAGACTTGAGTTGAATTGTAGGGCAGCTGATGTCAGGAAATGTGGTGTGAGGAAAATCCCACACACTCATAATGGAATTGAGTAACGAGAGCCTTTAAGTTTCAATGTAACATTTAAATAAAGGAATATTATATAAAATTTAAAGTTCAGTTCTTCAGTTTGCACTGGCTACATTTTAGGTGCACCATGGACACAAGCAGCTGTTGGCTGGCCCATAGAATAGCGAAGATTTCAAACAAATATAAAAAGGAAAACAGAAAAGATGGTGTAGGATTTGATATGGTGGAAAGGGAAATGGACTGGGGAAGTGCCGAAGCCAGGTGTTCTGGCTCAGGCAATTTAATGAGGGGTAGAGTCTTTCAGTGAAATGGGGACCGCAGCAGATGGAGCCGGTGAGTGAGGTGACGGGAGACCAGAATGCTAATAAATCAAATAGTGGACATAATTGTGAAACAAATGTTTTCCAGTATGTAATCTTTTAATTTCAACTGAAATTATAGTAAATTGCACTCAAGCCTTTTAACACATTTCTGAAAGCTTGGAATCAATAAACTATTGTTTAAGGAATAAAATAATATAGTTACCATTGCATTGCATTATTCTAAGGCTAAAAACTTCCATGCACTACCCTTTTTAAAAAATGTGAAAGTGATGAATATTTCTTTTCTCATCTTCCTATCTACCTAAATATTAGTCCTTTCTATTCCTCATGCTAGAATATTTTCTTCCTGTTTTCCATAGAGCTTTACTTCACAAGAATAATGGTTTATGATTCTAAATCCTCAAGGATATTCAGAGGATTAAAACATATTAGCGTATTTATAGTTATGTTGTGTTTGTCATAAACAACTTCTGGGCATCTACCTACTTTTAAGGGTGGATTTACCAAAATAAACATACTGCCAAATCGGTCAACTTAATTCGTAGAAAGAGAAAAGTGTATTAAGCAGTTTCTGTTTTATGAGGGGGTCTAGATTTTATTAATTGTAATCACTTATAATTAAGAAAAGAAAAAAGACTTACATAATTAATACTCACTGATAATTGTATATTCAGACACTTTAAAAAGGTTGTAATAGTAAATCCTTGGAACACATATATGTATTATGACTCCCATTTTCAAAAGAGGAAACTAAGGCCTGAACTAAGAGATAGAACCCAGATCTATATGACATCAACGTTCACTCAGTAATTTTTGTTTTTTAGTTTGGTTGACTGATTTTTTCCTCTTAGTAAGTTTTTAACTTTATGATTGTTTCAGATTTGCAGAAAATTTTTTAAGTTAGTGCAGAGTTCTCATATATTTAGTATACATACTGTCTTGTATTGGTAGAGTATATTTGTCATAATTAATTAACCAATACGATACATTATTATTAACTAGAGTTCATAATTTACTCAGATTTCTTAGTTTGTAAATAATGTCCTCTTTCTGTTCCAGGGTCCAGATAAACATATTACATTTAAATTGTGTCAAAGATAAAACAGAGCTAAATGGTAGTTAAATGATAAAAATGGGTTTTATTTAGGAGCTATTGCCATAGGGGAAAAGACACCCCCATGTGGAACTGGTCTCAATTCTGAATGCAGTATGACAAGTGCGGATTTAGAGCCAAAAAAACAAAGCAGAAGTCAGTGGATGGAAATTTGCTAAGAGGAGACTTCAGGGGAAATTCTTGTTTAATGGCGCTTACAGGATTTTTGCTGGGCGGGGCCAAGGTAATCAGATATCCCCTGGGGTTGGCAGAGGATGAGGATTTGATCGGACACTGAGGGTGATCAGATTTGGGGGGATGGCGGTTTCCTCTAAATGACTAGCAATATTCTTTCTATACTTGGGTGACACAGGTTTGACCAGGGCTGGTACCAAGGCCGAGGCCTAGAGCATTTAGCGGAGCCTGACTAGAGCTAGGTCAGGGGGAACGTCTTGTCATTCTCCCACATCCTTAGGCTATGTCAGTTTCTCAGGCTTTCCTTGTTTTGACAGTTTTGAGGAATAATGATCAGGTATTTTGTAGAACGTCTCTCAGTGTGAGGGGTTCTGATGTTTCTCATTATTAGACCTGGGTTATGCGTTTTTGTAAAGTACCACTGTCATTACAGAGTATCAAGGGTGCATGCTATCAATGTGACTTATCATTGTCCGTGTTGACCTTAATTACCCCTTTTATGTAGGTTTTGTCAGGTTTCTCTACTGTAAAGTTACTTTTTTTTGTCTTTTTCATATTGTAATCTTTGGAAGGAAGTCAGTATGCAGAAGCTACAATACACTAATAGGGGCTTAGGCTTTATCTGTTAGGGTGGAGTGTCTGCTTAAATTATGTGACATTTTTTCTACATGGGAATTTTGTCTATTCCTTCCTTTATTTCTTTACATTATCATTTTATTATAGGTTGTGTAGTCAATGGATATTTATTTCAAACTTTGGGTTATAATCCAATACTACTACTACTACTACTACTTCTTCTTCTTCTTCTTCTTCCTCTGCTTT
>PVJD01007854.1:0-79202 GCA_004026545.1 Mormoops blainvillei
TCTTTGTCTCCCTCCCCCGATGAAGGATCATTTCTGCTTCGCTCCATCTTCATTCTTTTTTCCTCTCCTCTTCTCCACAACAATCAGGCTTCCCTCACTCAAGCCATGCTTTTTATGTAGGCCACCTGACTTTCTCTGCTCCCAGGTTTGGCGTGATCAAGGCTGAGAGCCAAAATGTCGCCTCTAATGGACACGGTAATATTTTCGCCAGCCTTTCCTGGGATGCCCACTATAGCGGAAAGGCCGCTCCAGTACCTGTGTGCAAGGAGGCCCAGCCTGGCCCAGCCTGGAGTGCGCTCCACGCGGGAGAAGGGGGCGGGAGAGCGAAATGTTTTGTTATTAGTTACGTTCCCACCGATCTGTCATTATCGCCCAGCCTGTCTCAGCCCTTCCTGAGATTATCGTGACAAATCACCAGATGTGAGGAAACCAATGCCCTGGTTAGAAGGGACGCCCTACTTTGCTTCAACTACAACACGCGAAGGTTTCAAGGAGTCCCCAGTCTCAGTGGCCTCTCTCAGGAAGCACCAGGTCTTTGACCCGTCACCTCACTCAGTTCCAAACCAGGGGGTTCTGAAATGAGGCAGGCAGCATGTGCGTTAATGTGAACCATGTCGTGCACGTGAATGAGCGTGGAAGGAGCTGGAAGTCACGTGCTTTCCAAGAAGGCCGTTTCAGTGAGTTCTGTTATTCTGTGTGACGCGAGGGGCTTTTTCCACTTGAGCCAGAGGGGGGATGTGAGGGTGCGGGCAGAATGGGAGCCCAGTACCCAGCACCCAGCACCCAGTACGCAGCACCCAACACCTAGCACTGGCCTGAGGGTACAGGGAAGTCCATGAGGAGAGCAGGGGCCTGTTTAGGAGAAAGCCAGTTCCAGTTCCCTGAGAAACTTATCTGTAAGACAGAGGCAGTTTCTTGTGCCAGGTGATTTTAAAGTGAGAAAACAGTCGGAAACCTCCAAAAAGCTGTTGGGAATTGATATGTACCCAGATGCAATACCACTGAGCCCTGCTTTGGGCAGAAGCCTTACGCTAGAGAGACAGAGTGACTTTTTTTTTTTTTTAATTACAAGAAACTGTTTCAGAGTTTTTTGTTATTTGTGTTTTTGTTTTGTTTTTTTAAGTTCAGTACCACACTGACCCAATCTTCCGGAACCAAGCCCTTCAGCGGATCGGCAGATCATGTGCGAGGTGCCGGCGTGCACACAGGGCCAGCTAAAAGCTCTTGTCCCCAGTGAGTCACCAAGTGGCAGGGCAGGGTGGTGGGGGGTATGGCCGCGTTAGGTAGAGACAGGTGCATGTAACATGCACCCACACACAGAGGCCTAAGCAGGTGGGGTGCACACAGCCCACACTGGACACCCGTGGATGGGTAGCCCATGTGGGTGGCAGCCCCACTCGCTCTCCAGGACCACCCTCTCTGGCTCAGTCCTTCTCCAGTGTGGCCCCAACCAGAGTTGCATTGTGACTTTTGCTGGTCCTGGACACTTTTGCCTTCATAGATCCTTGAAACAATATTTAAAAATAAATGTGATGACCATATTTGGGATAAACACACATATTTGCATTATATTAAGACATACCCTTCAACTTAAAAGTTCATCTCTTTTCCTTCTGAATTTAAAAGGAATTGAAACTTTTTCACGGGTCCCTAAGCTATTATGGACACAGGCAACTATTGCCAGGGAAGGGTGTGAGCCCTGGGTCCAGCCACCGCCTCTGCATCCCAGACAGGAAAGGGGGCGGGTGAGGGCCACGGGCTACACCTCCCTGCTGCGTTGTCATTATGCACCTTCCTAGAAGACTCAACCTGATTGGCTAGAGCTTTAGTCACGTGATAACCCACAGTGGCAAAAGAGTCTGGGAAATACAGTCTTTATTCTGAGTATCCAGTGCCCAGTGTTACACCGGCAACTCCCAGAATCTGCCAAAATTGCCACTCCAAACAGAAAAATACCCCTTTTAAATAAGTAAGTGGCGCAGGCCAAGTAACGAAAGACTTAAGAGACACTCCCTCTGCTAGAAGCATGTACTCAAGGTTGTTTTCAAGGCAGCCCATACGGACAAGGAAAAACCAACGCACGGAAACACCTCCCCTGCCTGTGTGCTTGTGCCTGCGAGCCCGGGGTCCCGGGGCGGCCGCTTTATTTCCCCCCAGGCTTCGGCGCACGCTGTTCTCCCTCACCGTCAGCGTCTACCCTCCATACCTCCATAAATAAAAAAATAGACGGCGTGTTCTGAGTAATCGTGCGCTTGTCTGCTACCGTCAGCCCGTGGACTCTTTGGGCGCAGAGTTATTCTAAAAGTAATCTGCGTATCTTCAGCGTGGACGAGAGTCTGGCACAAAGTAAGTGCTTAACAAACGGTTACTTGAACGGAAAGAGCCAATTCCAACGGCTTCATAATGAATACCTTGTCGAAATTTGTGACAGGCTCCAATGCCAGCGTTCCTGCCCAGCTTTCCGGTCCAGCCCCCGGGAACGCCTGCCGGGTGCGGTCCCCCGGGAGCTGCTGGCTTGGGGAAGCCGGGCTCAAGGGCCCCCAGGCTGCCTGGTCGAATGTGAACTTGAACGAGTCTGCACCACATGCAGCAGTTCCAGGCTCTTTGGAATAAAGGTGAAATGTGAAAATAATGCAGTGGGAATTTAAAGATACACAAAGGGAAAAGTTATCTTCTTTAAAGCGTGTGTTTGTACTCCTTTTTCTTTTTTTGGACATCCTTTGAACGGACCTTATGGTCACTACTCAGAGGACAGACAGCAACAAGGATAAATAAACTCAATATGTAAAAAAGTGGATTTATGACCAAGATAAGTTAGCCTAGCACAGTATTCAGCACACGCGCATCCACACACACAAAAATGCTTGAATAAGTGAATGATAATTAACCAATCCATAAAGTTATTGGTCACTTTTTCAAAATAACTCACAATTTGATTCTTTCACGAGGTTACATTAGTGGAATTTAAGTGATTTAATTTGTAAATTTGCAATTTATTGTACACTGACATTTCAAGAGAAGGCCAAGTTCTTAAAGCCAGTTATGATTTCAGGCATAGCTATTAATTGAAATTCATCCGACTCAGAGCCCTAATTACCCTTCAATGCTGGGATAACGGGCTGAAGAACTGCCAAGTGGTTTTAACGGGTTCCAAAGTCCAGGTGGTGGGTGGGGATGCAGGGAGATCTGTGAGGAGTATGAGTGACGGTAGCAGGTAAGAGGAAGGTGTGTATTGAAACTAAGAGGTAGAAAATCAGAAGTGGAAAGCACAGGAAACAAAGAACATCCCCTTTTAGCCACAGGGTTTAATATTAGTCACATCGCGATCAATTTATAAGGAAAGACCATATTAAGCCACAAATGCTGGAGAAATACGTAGACACATGAAAAAACCCTTTCTTCTCAGCAGTCGGCTGCCGTGGGTCAAGCCATTGTTTATAAGGCGTAGAAAACCCTGCTGCAGGTGAATAAAGAATGTCTTCTCATTGCCAGAGGCAAAGTTTCTCTTCTTTGGGCTCAGAACCTCTTGTCCTCCTTGAAAACTGCCGGCAAGTGGGAAACACCCAGACCTCCTCAGCAAACGTCCTCGAGCAGATCCTGTGACTCCTGTCACCACTCAGATGTGCTCTGTTTCTAGCTCTTTGTTCAGGAGGATAGTGGAAATCTTTATTTAAAATTGTCTTTTCAACAAAAGTCAGCCCCTTGCAGTTTAACGCCTCCTTTGTGTAAACAGCCAACTCAGACTGATTCCCGGCCATCTCTCTTTGTCCCGCTGTGGTCACCTGCCCTGCCAACGTTGACATTGAACTGACATGGCACTTGCTGAGACTCCTTGTTTGACCTTCCGTCCCTGGGAGTTCCGCTCTGGCACCTTCTGCCACCTCCCCACCCTGTCCCGAGCCCAGGCTGCTGCCAACCACTGGGTTTCTCAGCACCGACTTCACCCCCTTTCGGGGAAAGAGATGCTCAGAACACCCAGGTGCATTCTTTGCATCATCCTAGGGGTGGCAGAGCTTCACGGGGCCACCACGGGCCCAGCCAGCCTGCTCCCTCGGGAAGTGCTCGTTTCTGTCCAGATTCCTCTATAGCTCTGTAGCTCTGTAGTTTCAGGGCTGCTCTGAACATGGGTTTCTCTAAATGGCCATGGTTCACCTTCCCCACCGAGATCCTAGAGAGGGAGGTGCAGTGCCCCTGCCCTCGAGTCGCCCCGGGGTTCAGTGGATACGGAACAAACAGGGAAGGCTTCCCTGGGCTCACAGAGCGCCTGCGTTTCAGTCTACTTTTGAATGTGCATTTGCTTTGGGGGAGGAAAAATGACTTTAACGTAATCTAATTTCCCTTTTTCCTTTAACACATTTTGTATGGATTCTATGCATGGAGCTCTAAGCTTAGTTCTTGAAATGTAAATCCCAAGTGCTTCAGACCCCCCAAAATCTTTTTATTATTTTCTCAGTAATGTCTGGTTCTTATAAATCAAAGTCAGTTTGGCCTTCTGTTTATTCTTTCTGTTTTTATTCCAAGAAATCCACCCAGAAATTAAATTCCCCCTTTGGCTCTAGGCCATATTTCCCTCACGCTGAGACCAGTGTGTGTCACTGTCACATGAAACGAGGGGCAAGAGGAAAGCGAAAAGAAAGGAAAAACTAATAACAAATAAAAGTCACAAATTAAACACGGAAATTTAGGGACCAGGTAGCTAGGATCTAATTTATTTGCCCTTATACAGATTACTGTTGCATGAATTTTTTAAAAAATCCCACAAGAAGAGATAATGAATATAATTGGCTTCTCTTATTAATCATTATGAAGATTCTTTTGTTAATTTTTAAAATTTATGACTTCATACAGTGCTTTGCTAAACACATGCCACCCCCAGTGATGTTAGGTTTGAGCACCCTAACGGCAAATGTCACGCTTCGGATTCCGTTTTTATGCCCTAACGACCATCACAGGGCCAGGGGCCCAGTGGATGCCCCATGAACACGCGCTGCTCTGCCCACAGCTAATACAATAGAAGCCCGTTTGCTGTTCGCCACTGAAACAGAGAATTGCACAAAGGAAACGGGAGCAATAGCTCGCGACGGGGTGGCGTGGGGAGTAGGCTCCTGCTACTCAGTGTCCAGTGAGTATTTGCAGCGAAGACGCCCCAGACGCAGGAGGAGTGTGCAAAGCTGCCTCCCGAGAATGAGTTAGGGTCACTGCGTTAGGCATGGTGCCTGGGTCGCTTGTTGTGCAAGGGAGAAATATTTTGAAGAAGAAGGGAGCGCTCTTAATAATTACCTTACCTCACACACATGGGGGTGTATGGTTGTCCTAGTACTAGGAGATTTTTAAAACACAATAGAGTCACAGAACATTAAGAGATCACAAGGTTCAGGGCTGAGGGGGAGAAATATCTGCGCTCTGGGACAAAAGGGGATATTCCTGAAAAGCTGGCTTTTGTTAATACTGAGAAACACCAAAGAAAAAAAGAAATAATTTTGCAGCCTGGATCTGCCTCGTGATCCCACTTCTGGGAATATAACTGATAAAACCCAAAATGCTAATTTGAAATAACATAAGCACCCCTATATTCTTTGCAGTGCTATTCACAATCACCAAGATGTGGAAGCCCGAGCGCCCCTCAGTAGATGAGCGGATAAAACAACCATGGGACATTTACACGATGGAATACTACATGGCCGTAAAAAGAAAATATTACCCTTCGTGAAAGCACGGATGGCCCCGGAGAACATCACGCTGTGTGAAAGAAGCCCGTCAGAGCGAGACAAATACCATATGATTTCACTCACATGTGGAATCTAATGAACAAGCTGAACTATCAAACAAAATAGAGACAGACTCATAGACAGAGGGCACGCTGACAGCAGTGGGGAGTGGTTAGGGGGTGGAGAGGTTGAACAAAAAGGAAAAAGGACTCATAGACGAGGACGAGTGTGGTGATTGCGGGGGGAGGGGGATAAAAGGTAATGGAGAAATACAATGAAAAAAGGGGAAAACAAGAAAGTATTTCGCGGCCAGATACGTTTCATGTATACTCTTAGAGATTCAACACACATATGAACACATTAATTCTTGCATGTGCAAACTTTTAAAAAGTAACGTTCCCCAAAATACTGTATGCCGATCCCCTTTGCCATGGTCTTTTTGGTAACACTTACTGCTGCCTGGCACACGGAAGCATGGATCTAATTCAAATTCTACAGGGCGGGAGAAACCGAAGGAGGGGAGGTAATGTGCCCGAGGCCAGGCGGCCGCTCAAGGGCAGGACCGCAAGCGTCCCCGGTGGGGCAGGGACAGCAGTAGCAGGAGAAACGGTGGCAGCGGTAACGGCAGCAGAGACACACACAGCGGTAGCGACTGCCTCTACAGGAGCCGCAGCAGTCGCAGCAACTGCAGCCGTAGTAACGCAAGTCGGGGTAGCAGCCCTGGGGTAGCGACTGCAGCACGCGTAGCAGGCGCGGTGGCAGAGGCGGCTGAGTGGCAATGGTGGTGACGGTAGCCGCAGCGGCTGTAGCAGCAGCAGCGGCAGCTCCAGCCGTGGCAGGAGTAGCAATTGTAACAGAAGCATCGACAGCAGCAGGAACCGCAGCAGCGGCTGTAACAAAGCAGCACGAGCCGGGGTAGTAACAGCAGTCACGGGGGCGGTGGCCGCAGCGCCGGCAGCACGGGGAATGGCTCCGCTATCCGCACACCTTCTGCTGCGCATGTTGCAAAAGCCCGAAGACTGGACTGTCACCAGTCTCCCCCCGCCCCCAGCAAGCGGCTCAGACAGGGCAGTTTTCGCCATTGGGTCCTCAGTGCCGTAGCCGGGGGCCGCCTGCAGCCGGCGGTTCGGGACTACTTACTGACTAGCGGATGAATAAATGCTTACAAACGGCCAGTTTCAAGACTAAAAAAGAACCGCTCCAAAGTGCCAGGGCGTTCCTTCATCAGCGTGAATCACAAAACTCTCCCCAGTTTTTTTTTTCCTCTCTCCTCTTACACGTTGAAGCACACAGTGTGGTGCGGGTGCAGAACCGCTCCATGAAAGTTCTTGAATTCCAGGGAACAGAATTATGAACGACAGTTGCTCACATAAATGAGCAAGGGCACATTATGGCTGTTTTGCAAATTACCTTGAAATAGGAATAACACATGCAGAAATAAAATTCAAGCAGGGCTTTGCTATCCCCCAGGGTCACGCGTTGAAAAGGCCCCCCACTGCAAAATTATTCTGTTAACAATAATCCAAAAAAAAAAAGTGTAACAGCAGGCGTAGGTAGGTAGGAAGGAAACTGGTCTACAAAATGAAGGGCATTACCTGCAATAAAGAGAGTTAAAGATTTTAATGAGCCTGCCGGGAGCCACTGGGTAATCACTGTTGAATAAGAGGGAAGATAAACAAAAGGGAAAATGATGGATGTTGTCGAACAAAACATCCCCAATAAATTCATCTTTGATCTTAGTGCATTCTTTATGTTACCGTTCACATTTTTTTCTCTGATTAAAGATGTTTACTCCAAGAAGGTTAGTTTTTATTTTTAGTTTAAAGGAAAAATTGAGAAGATATAGTGATGTAATGGTTGTCTGGAAATATTCAAAAAATTCTCATGAGAAAGAAGGAGCAAGTGTCCTTACCACCTGCACCCCCAGAGAACAGAAGGATCAGTGGGTGGACGCAACAGGAAGTCACATTTCAGAAGAGCAGGGATCAGAATTTTCTCATAGTTAGAACTGAGCAATAATGGGTCGATTTGCCTCAGAATATACAGGATGGAGCTTAAAGTTACTGGGAGTGTCTGGGTAGTGTTGGAACCACCATCCGGCAGAGGGCACCTTCAGTTAGGCAAGTTGGCATCCAAGGGTCCTTTCTCTTCAGGGCCTCCCAGCTCTTTGGGGAACATGGGAGATTTTCATTTCCCTACTATTTCAGCCCTACAGCAGGACATTTGGTGACTGTTGCCAAGCAGTGGCTCATTTCAGGGGTTATTGGTCCCACTGGGATCGTGGTGACAGACACCCTGTACGGAGCACCAGGCGAACACCAGCTCCTGCCTGTGTGTGCAAGGCCAGCATACAAGGTGAAAGGTGAGCGTGTCCCCGAGATGCTCGTTGCTCACCCCTTTCTGGGGCTGCGCCTGCCATGGAAACACTCCAAAGTGCTAGAAATATGCCTAACCCAAAGGGGAAACACTGGGACAACTGTAACAGTATAAACAATAAAATGTTTAAAAAAAAATGAAAACGAAAAAAAATGCTTAACCTGCCATCCCAGAAATCTGCCAGGAAGAACAATGGGGCACCCAGGCGTCCACGTTCAGAGTGGGGGGCACGTGGACTTGAGACACAGAAGTAAATTAAAATCCTGGTCCCACCTCTATGCTGCCACGTGACCCACGGTGAGCTATGAATTTTTAAAGCGTTCATTTCCTCATTTATTAAGTGAAGATAAAATACCTCTGGCACAGAGAAATGATGGAGACTGCGTTGTGCAAGCTGTGCCCCTGGCCTCACCCAGAGCTAGTACGTGGGCACCGGAGGGACGCCAGGCAGTCCCAGCCCCAGCCCCTCCAAACAGACTGCACTGTCCTAGGGGACAGAGGTCGTCTCGGCGGGTCTGTCACTCCCATGGTCTTATTACGAAGATCAGATTCACGTCCTTATTCAAAAAGCACTAAGTGGGAATGGCTGCCGATGGGGTCTGGGGCACGGAAGGGAAAGAGTGGATATTATAGTATCAGGAAGTACGGGCGGGGTGGCAGGGGGACCAGAGGCACAGCGTGATTAGGGGGTTGAAGTCCTGTGCTTACAGTGAGACAAGGTTCAGCATTTGTTCGAGTGGAAGTGAAATTCTAGCAGAGCCCTCAGCCCGGTAAGTGTGAGAGGGATCCTGTGTGGGAAGATGGTCATCTACGAGGTACAGGTAGAGCCGAGTGATGGGGCTAAAACTATGTCAATGAGGGAAATGACTTACTTGTAAAGGGGCAGGGGAGCTAATGCCCGGGGACCTCCTCGGGGCCCTCAAGCTGCCCGGCGTGTCCGAGCTCGGACTGCAGGGGTGGCGCTAACATAGCTGCGAAAAGCTTCCCCGTGGCGTCCAAAGGCAACAACCCTACCACCCAGAAGCTTACAAAGAGGGTTGGATAAGTAAGATACGCCCACGAGTGTAACAAAATAGCATGTGACCAGGGTCACAGGGAGGGTGTGCCGAGGCCTCTGGCATCAGGCCCACGGGCGTGGGTCCTGGCCCAGCGTGGACCATCTGTGGGAGCTAATTAACCAGTTCCCTAAGCAGTCTGTGCCTCAAGGTCCCCGGAACCGAGTTGGGACGTGGAGATAATTCAGTGCGGTGCTTTCACCAGTGCCAGGCATAGAGAGACACAGTCCATAAATGGCAGCTCTTCTCGTCATTGTTGGTGGTTTGGGATATTTAAATTCACTTCATCTCCGAATATTAGTTGTCTCATCCATAAAGCTGGAAATCGGACAAAAATAGCTAAAGCCCCCATTCATCCTAAGCATCTGTGAATGATACAAATGAGGACTCTGCTTCCGAGCAGGAAGCGTCCCGTGGGCGACATTCCAATGACGGCTTCTGGGCAGACGCGGCTTCGCTCCGGATCTTGCGGGCATGGTGTTCGCTGTCGAGGGCGCTTCTCGGGTGGCACCGAGTGGCCCAGAAACAGAGCCGGGAGCCAAGGCGGCAAAGGGAGCTAGTGGTTAACTAGGAGACTCTGCAGACGATAAGGAAGAGAATTTATCCCCCAGGCAAGAGGCGGGCGCTGAAGATTTTAAGGACAAGGATGAGATTGACTTGACATTTCAGGACTTGTCCAGCTATGGAGTGCAGAAAAGATTGGATGCTACAGAGCGTGAATTAGGAGACAGCTGTGGTCCTTGGGACCCAGGAAACAAAGCTCTGAACCAGGCAGGGGCGACAGGCTTGGGGAGGAAGGAGGGTGCCAGAGTCCGGGTCTGCGCGTCAGAGAGCCTGAGCAAGGGCAGACAAGGAGGGCCTCAGGCCACCTCCTACAGCAGGGCCCGGGGACCCCAGCCCGAGCAGGGGACCCCAGCCCCAGCGACTTCCGCCTGCGTATTTGGACAAGATTGCCTGCACCTGAATTTTGCGAATGGCCGACAGAGAACAGTAGGTATGTCTTTGGCCGGTTCCTTTCTTGTCCAAAATAAACCTTGATCAGCCGTTCACAGCTGCACTTGAACAAAGACATAGCGGTTGTGAGCTTCAAAGGAAACAGCTGAGAAAGGAACAAACAAACAGAAGTGCAAGATCTGAGACTTCAGCTGCCTGAGAAGGGTTTTTGTTTAACCATTTCTTACCCTAAACTGCTTCCTGCCTCATTTGAAAGCCTCCCCAGTGGACTGCGACCTCACGTGCAAGGGGGAGCTAGCACTGGGGGTGGGCCGGGCCCCGCTCCCCGGGTGCCCTCCTCCCGCAAACGCAGACACCATGCCCTGCTAATAGCCATTACAGAAAACATTGCAAAAGGGGCATAATCTGTGGAAAGGCTGAAGATTTAGATGCGTGAAGGTCACGGGCTTTATGCAGGAAGTCACAGGATGCTACTTTTCAAAGGTCAATAGGAATAAAACAAGAGTGTCCTCCTGGTCGTCTCTGGCTATGAAATAATCGGGTGCTGCAAACATCAATAAATTCTGAGGACAGCTTTCCATGGAAAACGTAACCCTTAGTGCTGTCTGGGATTTGAGTGGCACAAATGCGAGCAAATTGCAAATTCTGATTCCAGGCAAGGACTCAGAGCTGCCGACCTGGGGCACCCCCACCCCCACCCACGGGCCCCGCTCTTGGTGCTGTGGCGCAAAGAAGAGCTCCAACCTGGGCTTTTCTTACTCCTAAAATAAAGGGAGGAGACGGAGGGGAAGGGAGTCAGGCGGGGCTGGCTGAGGCACGCCAGCTAGCAATGTTTTGTTCTGCCACTTAGCTGGCCCTCAAATCTCAGGGTTGAAGGAGACACCTAACAGGAAGGAGGAGGCCCCTCCTCCTTTCACATGTAAGTGTGCTGACTGGTTGGTTTTCTGGCCTCTGGGCGGGAGGAGACGCCCAAAGACCAACATCTCCTTGCCTGCGGAGACAGTCCGCCCCATCTGAGGACGGAGGGGGACCCTTGGGCAATTCAGAGCAACGGCGCACGCCTGTCTGTTCCTTAGGGGGATATAAATTCTGATATTTCTGAAAGGCCACTAGACAAAACATATGAAAATCTTCTACACGCTTCATACCCTATGACCGGAAATCCTGCGCTTAAGAATTTATCCTAAAATATCAGCCGGGGCGGCGGCTGTCACGGGCTGTGGCAGCGCACACAGGCTCCCCCCACTCTCTGCACTCAAGGCCAGACGCCGGGGGCCACCGGTGCAGCTCGCACAGTCCGCGACGCACGGCTGGGGCTGCTGCTTTTCTCCGCGGCGCCCCGGAAAGCGTTTGCAGCGCACTGCTGGGTGGGCCGAAGGGTTAAAGTGTTTTCAGTGCAGGGTATCCTGGAGGATGCTGAGAAAACAAATGAGAGGCAATTAAATGCCCATATTAAGGCATCAGTTAAATGAATTATAGTACGCTCACGTCATGGGATATTATGCAAACTTTAAAATACTATTAAATAAAAACATAGAAAGCAGAGAAATGTGTGTATTTTTAGTAAAAATGAAAGCAGATTTCAAAACCGTGGGTCATGATAATATTCAATTTTTGTTGTGAGAGGTGGAGAATAAAGCCAGCAGGAACTTTTACCTAGTGGGTTGGATTTTTGTTTGTTTATCTCTATATGCTAACGCTTCCTCGATAACCACATGTCACTTTTGTAAAATTAAAATATTCAGGATTAATTTTTAAAGACACACAGACGTCTACGTTCCCCATCAGTGCCTATAAGTACCAGCCCAGTTTTGCGGTTTGGTCCAGGTTGTCACGTGTGTGACGAAGACTTGCCGTGGGAATGACGAATAAGGAGCGGCGGGGGGCGGGGAAACGGGGAGGTGCGGGGCGTCCGCAGGAGCCTTCTTCTCCCGGCCGATCACGCCCTGCAGCGAAATTTTACACTAATCTAGGCAGAACTTACACAATGTCCAGGGAATAGACTAATCAACCAAACAAGATTATCTAATCAAGCGAACCAATTTTTTTTTAATTTTTTAATTGAAAAAAATTGTCTTCCTTTCATTGACAAGTACCAGCCCCGCAAACGTGCACAGCCGCCCCTCCTCTCTCTCCCGAGCCTGTTCCTCCTCTGGGAATGTGCTTCCTTTGCGCCTCTGGCAAAGAAGGTGCGGTGCTGGGGCTCCCCAGGTGACCCGCCAGTTCACACAGCATCCTCCGCTGGTGGACGTGGACGTCACTCCCCATGCAGAGGCCTCCCAGCTCCAGCGGGGCAGGACCTGTCCCCCAGTGCTGGCCAGCAGAACATTCTTTAGAACGCCAAGGGCAGGCAGACTCGCTCCTGACCCTCCCGACTCTTAAGCTCTTAAGAGTGATTGTGTCAGCTGCTTCCGTTGGAGGTGATGTGCTCACTGGCTGCTGGGAGGCTGGCGGTTTGTCCAGCTCAGCGACAGAGCCTGGGCCGGCGCGGTGCGGCTGGTCCACGCGCCCGCCTGGGGAAGGTGCGACCCTCGGCCACACCCATCCTTTCTCTAGGCAACTGCCTCCCAGAGTTTGAGGAGAAAAGGGAGAAAGAAGGGAGGTTGGTGTGGACTGAGAGAAGGTGCTGATTCAATCTTCCAGCTCCTTCCAGAACTCCCTCCCCCTACCAAGTCCCCAAATGGCCATGAGATACGGACTGTAATTGGGAGCCACGCTGGGGGCCTGGGGACTGTAGCCCCAGCTGCCAGGATGTCCCACTTCACAGGCCTGGCGGGGTCTCGGCGTGCCATCGAGTTCAGTGCTGCGGGTCAGAGATAGCCTCTCACGCTCCGGTGGCGAAGAATCTACTGCTTGTCACATCTGCTCTCCCTGCAGACCAGAAACCAGAGGTGGCTGCTACTTCCCGAGGCCGGGTATCCACAGGGCCCCCCAGTGCGCCCTGAATTATTCCGAGATCATCTTCCGGCTGCTGAAGGACTTCCACCCCGCCGCCTCCCACCATCGCCCTGACCTTCTCTCCTCAACAGCATCTGTAAATGCTTCAAAGGGGTAAACCCACAGCCAGCACGTGACGCCACCACGGAATTCAAAGGTCCTGGGAAGAGGCAGAGCCACAGATTCGAGGGGAATTTCTCATGAGGTGAAGTCTTAGAGGCATGTGGTAAAGTCTTCTGATGTGAGCGCTTCAAAAGAGGCGAGAGCCCCATCTCCGCCTGCGTGAGGCCGGCTGCCAGAAACCCAGAGAGGGGAAATGTCCTTTGTGACAGAGAAACGGTTTGATAAATCACCAGATAGGATGGGTCCAATTCTTTTGCCCTTCAATCAGGAGAACACAGATCCTAATGCCATTAACGGAACCATGGCCCAAAGACGTGATAGGAAAACATGGAGGGAAAGAAATACAAACTGGGAAAAGAATATTCGCATGAAATCCACTTCTTCTAAAAGCTTTTCAAGATGAATTTTCCCTCATGGAGCTGGGGTGAAAGGTTAAAGCGATAGCAACTGCTTAGCTAGGCTAAAAGGCTCTCCATTAACACCGTTCATAAATTTTAATGCTTCAAATGAGGACCATCTAAGGGCGTCCAAAAAAAAAAAATAAATAATGGCAACTTGCTGTTTGCAGTGTGAATTTTTTTGCTCTAAAAAATGAAAAGGACTGACGTCTACGCACCAAGGGCGGCTTCGCTGCGCGTTCCCCGTGTGACTCTGGGGAAACTAGTGTGGCAATGACCACCTCTGGCGAGTCAAGATATCGCTGCCTGACACGCACATCAGCTTTCCCTTCTCCTTCAGGGCCTCACTCCAGAATCAGCCGCACGTGCCAGGTCTGAATCCGCCGGCTGTCCCTCCCGGTGGCCAGGAGACATTCTGGGCCACACCCCAAATTACCGCACGTTTGCGAATGGCTTCAGGCCACGCTCGTCAAGCACAAGCTTCCAAGGAGTGCAGCCTGGGGGAAATCCGGGGTTTCGGAAGGGAGGCGGAGGGTGGGTTGCAGCTTCCCGTTCTACTGTGGGCCCCGGTTCTCCTTCCCCAAAGCTGAAATACTAGTAGCCAGGCTTCCTGGATCGGAAAGCCGCCAATGAATATTGATCATTAATGTTAGCCGCTAACATCTGCAATACAAGACAAACATGTTGGCAATTCCTCTGTTGAATAAGGAAGTCCGGTGCTCAGAGCTCTTCCTGGCAGTTGGATGCCTGTGTTTGGGCTTCTGACTCTTGTCCTTCTCACCCCGTGGTATTACACAGTCATTTGCAGTCACCCATGCTGAAGGGTGAGGCAGGCCCAAGTGTGGTCCCATCACTGTCATTTACTGGGGGGGGGGGGTGACCTTGGGCAAGTGATTTAACCTTGTTATGTCTCAATCTCCTCATCTGGAAAATGGAGATAATAATGATAAGGCTTCATGAGATCAGAGACTGGGTGTTATTTGTGTACTCTTACACTTCTTGCACCTAAAAAAATATCTAAGATGATGTATCAAATGAATGGGTAAATTCTGATAAGGATGAACTTGAAGAAAAGGCAAGTAAATCTCTTAGCACTTACCTCATCCATAATAATCCCTCAGTGAGTGTTGGTTCCCAGAGTTATCTAAGTCAGACGATGGAAGACTAAAAGAATGTGTATATAATAGGCAGTTTAGTTCCCTGCATGGAGCTACTTTTACCCACAGAGCAAATTCAGCCAAGTTACTCTGTCCGCCATCTCTCAGTCCGATACAGTGATTACTCACGGTGGGACGGCGTAGAGCCTTGGGACCTTCCAGGATAAGCCGTGTGCTAACAGAGGGTCTCAGTAAACACTGACTGTCCTTTGCAGCCACTCATCCTTTTTGTCTGAGGCAGGAGCTTGGAGGGTGCTACGGCATTTCTGGGTTTAATTCTCTAAGAAAAAGGTCTAAGGTGCAAAGGATCAAGTTCAGAAGAGAAGAAGCACAATTCTCAGCGTTTCCTTTCGACTGTATGATTCTTTATTATAATTTGCTTTCAGATTTCACACCTTGTCCCAAGGCTCAGTAAGGGGGCCCCGCCACTGAAATAATGAACGTTGTTTGTTGCTGTATGTTGTTGTACCATGGTGTCGGGTGGCTGAGCCTTCAAGCCTGGGGTCTGAGTCCAGGACACACCATCATTGGGGGACCCTGTGAAGGTCTTAGGGAGACAGCCACCCGCTCTGAGCAAAATGATGCTGACTGAGCTCAAGCCTGATTTCTAGCATGAGTTTCTGCACAGGATGAATTACTCATGTGCAGGGTTTTAAAAATAAAACAGTTCCAAAAACACATGTAGCTTTCAGACTGCTGTATAAAATCAAGCCCTGTGACTTCAGATGCTAAAAGCATTTGCTTACTCATCATAATTCTCTGATGGAACCTTAGCAGTGCCGTCAAGATCAATGCCATAGGCTGAAAACCACACTATGTGCTATTACTAATGAAAAGTCAAATATTTTATTTTCTGGGAAGTGCATAACGGGGTTCAAAATTACTTTGTGTTTGTGATGTGTTTTCCACACTCCAATTCTCAAATGCCAACTACAGGATTTTGAAAACGCAGTTATATTGGGAGTGCTCTGTCCCATTCATATAGTCTGTTCTCTAGTTACGGCGATACTGCTGAGCGACCTCTCCCTAGGTGACCGACCTCCTGCACCCGTCGCCAGGGCGCACAGTCTGCCTGAGAGGAGGTGGGACACTCAACCGCAGAGGCAGTCGGCCTCAAGGACCCTTGTCCAAAGCCCTAATTTGATTTAATCAGCCCGAGGCATAGGATTAGGATTGGGCCAGTATTACCTGGGATTTCCTGCTACCAAATACGAAACTAAATGACCCTGTTGAGTTCTTTTCCCTTTACCCAATCTCCCTGGCTGGACTAGAAGAAAGAGAGGCTCTGTGTGAGTCAGTACATTCCCAATTCTTCGTAGACTGGTCTTGTCTGCTCAGAATGGGTCTACGGAATGGATTTGGAAAGTTTGTGATCTATACCTCTACCCACCTATTCAAATGCACTCAGATGTCCAAAAGACAAGGCAGTTTGTCCTTATAACTTCTGTAAAGGTTTATTTTTATTGGAGTCACACACTGATGCAGTATGTGCACCAAAAGGTCAAAGAATCCTCCAGTTTGTTGGGAAAAACAGCAGTGTCTCCACCTCCACGTTCTCCGCCTTCAAGGAAGCCACTTTCAATCCCTTTACTATGTTTTTTTATATCTGCCCCTAGCTCTCTTCCTGCGTATATTGTAGTTTGTCAGTGTTAGTGCTTTCTACCATAAAAGGTGGCATTTAGCTCTCTTTTCCACCTCCATCGCCCTTCCTATGTGCAGCTCCAGGAAACCCCCAGTCGCGCAGTATTTTCTACAGAAGGACCCTCCGGGTTAACACTCTGGGGTCCTCCTAGGCCTGTTTGTGGGACACAGTGACCCTGCTCAGCCCCTGGCACATGTGCCTACCCTCTCATTTCCAGGAGGGCATGTTAACTTTGGTTAGATCATTATTAAGTATTTGCATTACTGTGTTTATATAAATGTTAGTCACAGAGTATGGTATGATTAAATTTTATTTCCTCTGCATTTTTATTTTGCCCGAGTTAATGTTTTTCTTGACTTTGTTGTTACTTGCCTACTTTTTCCATATACTTATGAATATTTCAACCACAAAGTGTCTACCACTTATCAAATTTCTTCTTAATACAACAAGATGTACCATGGACTCTGCAATTTATCTTCTTAAAAGGTTCTCCCCTTCCCGCTCCAGGTCGGATGGGTGACTGAAGGCCAGTTACACACCGGCTGTTTCCAGGTCACCCACACCTTCACCCCAGGGACCCCCTCTGCCTCTCCCCTCCATCCCAGTCCTCATTCCCTTTATCCCAAATCTGCTCATTCATTGGGTTTCTTCCTCATTTTGATGGAACATACCCCCCAGTGTCTTCCTGAGACGGGGTGTATGGAAGGTCAACCTTTTGGGAAATCATGTATCTGAAAACGTCTCTCTTCTGCACTCGTGTTTGATTGAGTCGAGCTGAGTATAATATTGTAAGCGAGAGGCCATTTCTCTTTAGAACTTTGAAACCTCTGAGGTAGCTGTAGAGGACACCGAAGCTTTTCCGATTCCCAACTGGGTGGGTGACACCTTTCGTTCTCTCTCAGAAGCTAAAAGAACTTTCTCTTTCCCAAATATTCTGAAATCTCATGATTGGGCACTAGGTATGGATGGGTCCGCTTTAGTTCGCTGTGTTGGGTCCTTTCGCTGGCCTTTCACTACGGAAATCCCTCACCTTCGGTTCTGGGATGTTTTACTCTCATGATTCATTTCAGTGACGATTTTTGTGCTCTGTCTTCTCTGTCTTTTCTTCTGAGAGCCTCTATTATTATGATGTTTGACTTCCCAGATTGGTCTTCTGATTATCTTGTTTGTTTTTCTTTTCTTTTCCTCTCCATCACTTTGTCCTCTTGCTTTACTTTCTGGGATACTTCCCCTACTTTAGCTTCCACCCTCTTAGCTTTTCTCATGTTACTATCATATTTTAATTTCCAGAGGTGCATTCTGGTTCTCTGAATGCACCTTTTTAATAGTGCATTCTTCTTTCCGGGTGGATGCCATTATTTTCATCACACTGACAATACTAAAATGGGTCTTTGAGGCATTTTTTCCTTCCGAATTTGTCTTCGGAAATTGTTTTTGTTTGTTTGCTTATGTCGGCCTCTGCCTATATTACAGGTTTTCTTGGCTGTCTGTTCACACTGAAGAGCAGATTCTAAACGCTGAGTGTGTGGTTGGTTGGGCCGCTTCATTGGAGAAACTTCGATGTCAGTATTTCTTAGCCTTTTCTCCTCGCGGGCTGATCAGATTTTCCACTGAAGAATTTTCCGTACTAGAGGTTACAAGACTTATGTCTGCTCTCATTCTGGAAGCCAAGTGGGGGAAAGGCCTTGGGTTCTGAACATACAATAAGATTGCCTTTTACCCTCTTTTTATTGAACTGATCAGGGCGATGCTGGTTAACAAAAGTATATGTGTTTCGGGTGCACAGTTCCGCAGCACCTCCCTGCACCCTGTACTGTGTGGTCACCACCCCAGATCAAGCCTCCCTCCGTCACCATTTATCTCCTCTAAACCCTCTTCTCCCTCCCCCACATCCCTTCCCCCCAACAATCATTACACTGCTTTTTGGGTCCACGAGATCTTTCTCTTCCTTCCATCCCCTCACCCAACCCCTCGACCCCTGTCAGCTTGCCTTCCATCAATGGTCTGTCTCTATGTTGCTTGTTTGTTTATTTTGTTCATTAGATTTCACATATGCGTGCAATCGGGTGGTATGTGCCTTTCTCTGACTGGCTTCTCCCACTCAGCACAATGCTCTCCCGGTCCATCCACGTGGTCACAGAGGGTTAGAGTTCCTTCTTTTGTGTGACCGAGCAGTATTCCATTGCACACATACACCACAGCTTTTTTATCCTTTCATCTACTGATGGGCACTCGGGCTGCTTCCACATCTTAGTGATTTAAACACTGCAACGGACATAAGGGTGCTCATGTTCTTTCAAACCGGTGTTTATTTAATCCTTCTGTTTTCATCAATGTCTGAGCTCTCTTCCATGGCACATACCTGAGAGCCCCAAATCCCTCTGTTGTAACCTTTCCAGAGAACCCCATGCCCTCCAGCCTCCCTCCAGGATCTCAAGAGGATCTGGGACATGATCACTTCCTAAACGCTCTCAGCCAACCCTAGGACTGTACCTCGTCTCCATTTCCCCAGCTCCCTGGGGTCTCCAATCCCTAGAATGTGGATACTCTGCGCTGTAAAGCAGGAGGGCTCCTGACACTTCCTACTGCTGGCTTAGGATTTGTTTTTCCATTTTTGCTACCAACTCACCCATTTCTTTCCAGCTTCCAAAATGTGCTCCTTTCTTCCCCTCTCTTTCCTTATTTCTCCCTGTGGCTTTTGCTTTGTCATTTCAGTGGAGAGTTAACCTACTATCTCGCACTCGAAGTCCACATGTTATAACTGTTCTGTTTCCAAATCCTTCCCTCTTCTTGGTGCCTTTGCCCTTTTTAATGTGACCTCGTAGGCCCTGTCATTGGGGAATGAAGTCTACCCCCCTTTTCTTAAATCGAGGCTGACCCCGTGACTTGCACTGGCCAATCAAGTGCAGCAGGAAAGTCAGCGCGGCGGCCGCAAGCCTGGGCCTCTAGGTGCCGTCCTTGAGTTCACGCGCTGCCTGGCGACCGGGTCCAGGTGCCATGGAGACAGGCCCAGGCTCTCCTGCTGGAAAACGAGAGGTCCCTGAAAGGAGCCGAGCCATTTCGACAGAAGCCCCCCTAGACCAGCTGCCCCCAGATCTCAGAGACGCAAGTACGGGAGTGAACCCAACCAGAGCTAGAAAATAGCCTTGCCAAGCTTTGAGCGAATTTCCTACCCACTGGGAGGGGAGCCACGTGGTTGTTTGAAGCCACTAAGTGTTACACCCTAACACTTGCTGTTATGCAGCCAAGGCGAACTGGCGCAGTTTCTAAAGAACGCGATTTCAAAGGTTCACGCAACTCGCCTCTTCAAGGCCGCCGGCAAAGGTCCCCGCTGAGTCGGAGCGACCCATCGAAAGCGTTCGTTTAAACTTTCTGTTGATTGTGCACTCGAACGGCGCCAGCATAAATAATAAATGTGCTGGTTTTGAAGTGTATATTGTTCTTATCACAAAGCTACGCTCCCCAAAAGATAGCAAATCAATCTCATAGTCCGTGCTCGCGTGGCAGGAGACGATTCACCCTGACACCGGATACCTGCCAGCCACTGCTCCCACTCCCGCCAGACGCGCAAGAGTAGGTCTGCGGGGACAGCCCAGGGACAGGTGTAGTCAGGCTTGTTAGGATTCCGGGAGCGTCGCAGTCTCAGTTCAGGGAGTCCTCAAGTCCTCACCAGGGGCACCGTAGTGCCACCTCCAACTTCTGTTAATGTTAACTTCTTACAGGTGCGAAAGTAACCAATTAATTCACACTGTCGAGCTGCCCTGTTTGAGGTATTACTAGATTCACCTAAAGCCAAGAAGAAACTGAAAAGACTGGAGGAAGTGTGGATGAAGCCAGCATGACAAAGCAAAGCGACCACGGTAAGTGCGATGGTAAGGCGGACACACCAGGAGTCCGACAAGGCAGCACACGGGCTGCTTGCCCGGGTTCCTCCAGAGGGGTGTCCAGCTCAGCCCTGCTCCACCACGGGCTCGTGCCGCTGGGCAGGACGGGAAGGGACCCACAGCCCCCGGGGCCACAACAGAGAGCTCCAAGGCAGGGGTGCGACATCTTCTCTGGGAGACGGAAGTATCGACTTTAACCAGAGGAGGAAGGGAAGAGGCAGAAGGAAAACTTAGCCATGGAAGTGGAAATGACTCGTTTCCTGAAGCCTGTCTTGGAAGATGGCTGGAACCGAAGAAGTGGTACAAAGAGCTGATTACCTAGTCCTTCCCACCTGGGTTCTTTAACTTTTTAAGATACATTAATTATTTTCCCCTAGGGAAATCTGAAACAGTGCATTATTTAGATGTCTTCAGCAATTAACATCTCCAAGTCTCTAAAAATACAAGGACAAATGACTCTTCTATTTCATTTTATTTTCTAGGCAGGTTCATCACTGAGTTCCTTCTGCAACCCATAACATTGACTTGAGGATTTGAAGGGATCAGGTACATGAATTACTGGTGAGAGAGGAAGGAGGTTTTACTAAAACACATAAAGCAAAGAGAGATTAACTACATGCTAGGAATATGCAGAACTATCTCAAAAAATTAAAATGTTCACAGCATCTACAGCTCCCTGGAATATCCCATAACGCTGTTACTTTCCAAAGTCGGAGATTATTAAGCTTTAAAAGCACACGTTAAACAATAATGCCTTAAAATAATATATTCTTAACTACACATGCATTTAACAAACTTTCAAGAAACTGTCACTGAGAAATACTTCGTGCTGTGGATTCCAGAGTGAACAGATAGTCATAACCCTGGCTTCATAGGTTTACAAACTGGTGACAGACACAGGGCGACTTGACATGCAGGAGACGGATTGCTGGCTGAGCGCACTGGGAAAGCACTTCACAGGGATACAAGGGGCCTACAGGGCGTGCGCAGTGACAGGTGGCTGGGCCCAGAGGCAAAGAACAGCGGAAAGGGGCGGGGGCCTCAGGGGAGGAGCTGTGTCAGGTGTGCGCATCCTGTGCACAAGGCCCAGACAGGGGTCGGGGGGCCCCAGACGGAGGAAAAGTGAGTCTCTGTTCGTAGAACTGATGTTAAATGAGGTAAAAGGCTCTAGAAGTGATCAGGGAACAAACTGAACAAATGTCTATAAGCCGTGCTGAAGAGTTTGAATTTAACCCTGATAACAATGAAACAAACTACATATCGGTATGTCTGTCTGTCTACTTTATCTGTCTATCTGTCTATCGTCTATCATCTACCTGTCGATGATTCTATCATTCCTATCACCTGTCACTCCACATATCTATCATTTCCATCTATTACCTATCCATCCATCCATCCATCCATCTATCCATCCACCTATCACCTAGCTAGCTAGGTGTCCTATCTAGCTATCTACTGGAAGTCTGGGGAGAGCCCAGACATTGTCTTTCTGATTCAGGAATATATCCCCATGGCTTCGAGCAGCGCCCGACACACCCCGGACACTCAATAAACTTTTGCTGAATGGGGGACTCCAGTGCACCGAGCCGTGGAATGGCCTGAATGGATTTGTGTTTCCAACATTGCAGCTGCCTGCGGCGCCATTAGCAGAGGCAGGGCAGAGAGGAGCCCGCGTGCAGACAAGAGGCGATGGCATGACGAGCCCGCGAGCTCAGAGGGAGGTCTTAACACCCCGCAGTCAACACCCGACAAGCAAAGCAGACCAAAATATTAATGCGATGTAAAAGATTTGAACACTACAATGGGCAAGCTGACCTAGTGGGTGTATATAGATTCTTGGATCCAACAAAAACAGAACGTACATTCTTGTCAACATAACCAAAGCCTTTATAAGCATTCACCATATTCTACCTCAGAAAGCAGGTCCCAAAATTCATAGCGTTAAAATCATACAGAGCTCATTCTCTCATGATAAGATAATTAAATCAAAAGTCGGGAATGAAGAACTGATATGAAAACCCCTCACTTTTATAAATTTAGAAAAACCTCCAGAGTACTCACTTGTTAAACAGAATAAAATGGAAATTTACAAATATACTTAACTGAACGAGAATGAGAACACTATACACCAAAACTTATAAGACACGAAGTTTGGCATAGAGGGGAATTTATAACTGTTAGGTACACGTTAGGGGACAAAAAGACATGAAAAAAGTCAGGGGCTAAGCATTTATCTCAAAGAAGTTAGAGGAGCACAGAACACGCACAGACCAGGGAGAGGAAGGGAAATGATGCCCCGCGGGAACTGAACGGCCTGGAGGCTGAGAAAGGCTGTGAGAAAGGCAGCGAAAGTCCTGGGCCTGGGTTGCGGCCACACATGCGCTCACTTTCTGATAATTTGTTTGGCTGTAGATGTTGGTTTTATATGCTTTCTTGTATGCAAGTTACGTTTTTATAATAAAAGTGGCTTAAACATTTGTATCTGCAGGGAAACAATAGAGATGATGGTTATTGAAACTGCTGTAGGGAAAAGGGAAAAAGAATTAAGCAAAAGCAATAGATACTGAAGAATTAAAACGGGTTGGACTTGCAGAAGATGAAGCAAGTGCTGGACTCTAGTGCTATTTTTCAGAAGGAAGCTGGAAGTGGGGGGTGTTGGGGACCCACCAATGTAGAAGCACCTCTTCGGGGGTGCTCTCCAATGGACACAGCCACTCGGCAGTCAGGTAGCTGTGTCTCGCTCCCAGGTGCAAGGCCTCCACTGGACACGGGGGACTTAAGAGTGATCGGGACTGTGCAGCGGGTCTTCGAGGCCTGGGGATTAGGGGGAGAAGAGAGGAGAAGGTCCCACGGCACCCGGAGGCACACAAGCATCCAGGAGAAACAGGGGAAATAAAGATCCCAAGTGGCACTTCCATTCCCACAGGAAGAAAACTGGGAGAAAGTGGCCCCAATGGAAGCCAGGGGAAGGGAGTGACTCAGGAATTCAAAGTGGTCAACAGTGCTTGATGCTGCCCAGGGGAATAGGAGGTGGAGGTGAAGGAGCATCCTCTGGGTTAGCAATGGGGGGCCAGAGGGGAGAAGCAGCCCTAGAGAGGGACGGCTCTTCCGTGGTCCCGGCCGGCCGGGGGGGAAGCATGGGTACAGGTGCGTCTCTCCATAGAGTGGCAAGAACATGAGGTGATTTGGACAGCCACTCTCTTCTCTGAGAGGTGGGAGGTAATGACGCCAAGAGGAAAGCCAGGGAAGTGGGGAGGCCGTGGAGGTTTCGGGGTGTAAAGAAAATTTGGGAAAAGGACAAATCGAGCGACTGGCAGAGAAACACACAGGAAGATGAGGTGTCCTGTATGGAGGTGCTGGGCCAACTAGTTCAGCGGTGTACTTCACTAAAGGAGTTCTAGTTTAGCTGCTTTTCTGTGAAATTACTACATTTTTTATCCTCAGGATGTTATTCCTGAATCTAAAATTATTCCTTTTATGTGTCTGAATCACATGCTTGTTTTCATCCGATGGCAGAGTCTTTGATCCTAGAAGCTTCTGAGGACCATGCAAAAATGAAAATGTACAAGACTTCACACTGTAACATGGAAATGATTATTTGTGTTGGTAGCGGCCCTGGCAACACATTGGGAATACTCAGCTGCGTTGCTGAAATGCCATTCTTAACAACATAAAATAGCATTTCTGAAAAGAGCTCCACTTCAGTCAGTTGTAGACCTGGGTTCAGCTCCCGTAAGGGTCCTGTGACACCAGCTTTCTAGTCTCTATGAATGGGGGAATAACATATATTTTTCTTAAGTATCTGCGAGGAGTAAACTCAGTGTGAAACCTTGAACAATGGCCAGTGTATGGTAATTGTATACCCGTGATTCACAGTCATTTATGCCGCTGCTGTCATCATTCTCATCACTGGCCTCCCTGCTAACATATTACTTCCCAGAAATCTAGGTGTAAATAAGGGTCTGTTGTATCAGTAACTACCTGTGTGACCTCTTTGGGGCTTCTTCATTCATTTGAAATAAATAGAGCTGGTTTGAGTAGGAAAACTCTAAGGACTGTCAAAGCTATGACATTTGGTATTGCTTTCCAATCGTAATTCTTTAATGTTTAATCAATTATTACTAATTTTGACATCTAAGTAGCTTTCTAAACATGAAATTTGGACTGAACACCAATACAAATTTCTCTTTACCGCTATTTTCCAAATTTATAATATAGTCACTTCATGTATATAATACCACACTTCTAGGTCAGGCCCCTCTTTCTTTTGTTCTTAATGTAAGTTTCCACATTTCTTCTTTCAAATTTTTACTTAAATTTTATTTTTATTTTTTTATTTTAGAGAGAGAGGAAGGGAGGAAGAAGGAGAGGGAGAGAAACATTGATTGGCGGCTTTCTGTACTCCCCCTGACTGGGAACTGAACTTGCAACCCAGGTATGGGCCCTGACTGGGAATCGAACCTGCGGGTTTTCAGTTTGTAGAAAGACACCCAACCAACTGAGCCACACTGGCCAGGGCTAAGTTTCTGCATTTCTAAAAATAGGGCAAAGGTTTACAACAGGCTAGTGTTCTCATGATCACAGACAAAACATAAGAGGAAAAAAACATGTTTTCCCAAATCTGAATTAGTTAATGTATGCATTTCCAGATTAGTTTTGGAAAACTGATGTATCTTTAAACCAAAATACATGCTCCTAACTATGAGGCAATTCTGTATTTAAATCTGTGTAACTGGTCATGAATGTGGTTAAACTGCTTAATGTAACGTTTTATCATTTTAAATGAGTAAAGCCTCAGTGACAAATAAATCTATATAAACAATTTGATACCGACTTAAAGTGATTTATTAGGAAGATGAAACAAAAAGAATAAGCAGTTAACAAGACATTTTATAACTTCAAAGCTCTTCTCATTAGTCAGGATTCTGAGACTTGTCTAATTCTGTCAAAATCAGCCTGCAGCTTACGTAATGACCGTATGTGAGACGTGTGGCTGAAGATCTACGCGCCTTACGGCACTTAATTCTCACTCTAAACCCACGAGACTGGCAGCATTATCCCCCTTTCCATGGGAGGAAACTGAGGCCTTGGAGGATTAAGTCCTGGTAAAACAGTATGTTAGGAAAGAGTAGAATTTGCATTTGAATCTTAACCTTAACACCTCACAGCCTGCTACCCTTCCCTCATACTTTGCACCTTAGAAAACAAATTTTCATGAGAAATTTCACGAGAAACTGTGAGAGCTTCAAGAATAAAATGATAGCACTGCGATCAACCTTCCTACGGGGAAGTGAAAGGCCGATTAGCCACTTATGCTAACACGCTATCATGAATTACTTCCTGCCAACAGCGCTCACGCACCCGACCCTCGCCAAAAGCAACCCCACAGGACAGACGTGCAACATGGAAAGAACTGTAAGTCTGCGTCTCAGTAAAGGCAGTGCAGGAGCCAAAGCGGGTCAGCATTTTGAGGGACCGAAGTGTTTATATCCAACGCAAGAGTTTAGATGGTAGCCCCTGAGGACAGGACGCCCGGGCTTTACCTCATCGCAGAGCGTCAACAAGGCCCCGCGACAGGGTGTCTTTGAACGTTGCTGGAGGTCAGATCCGAGCGAGTTAGTGCTCTTTGGATGCAGGTGGTAGAAAATCAACCCGAAGTTGCTTAAATGTATACGTATAGAAAATAGATAGAAATATGGTACATGTACATTTGTGAACAGACATACATAGGTACTTCTTACGTAAGTGAAATGCTCAGGGCGAGGTCCGGGTGGGCTACGGCTTGGCCCTGAGGCTTCACCCTCTGGGGGGGCCTTCGTGTGAGGTAAGGAACTCCTACAGCTGCTCCCGCCTTCCGCCGTGCACACCCAGAGAAAACAGAGCCACCGGGCTTGTGTAATGACCAGAACGGGAGTCCTGAGGGTCACGTGCCGCCTGAGCAAGGTCGGGCTGTAGGTCGATGTGCTGTGCGCCCTGCTCCAAGCAGCCCTCGGGTTCCCGAGGGCCCCCAAGGGGTTGGGGTGGTTAACCCTGGGAGGCAGGGCCTGCTGCTGAAGACAGTGGCAGAGACACCCTGAAGACAAGCACAGCCCCCATGGGGCCAGGCAGAGGGTGCTGTCTACCGGGTCTCTGACAAGCCCCAGGGGACATCTAGCTCCTCAGTCCCACTGTGACCTCACAGCTGCATTCACAAGGGAGCGCCCCCTGCCCCGTAGTCACCCCGCTACTGGCTGGCCAGGGTGGGTTCTCTACGTGGTCAACCAGCATGCCCTCAGCAGCTCTTGGGTAGCAATACGGTGCCGTGATAGGGGCTGAGACAGGGACTCCCTTCCCTTTCCGGGGAAGAGTTCCTACTTACGCAGCCTCCCCTCCCCAGGCGGAGTCCAGATTGGGGAAGTGCGAGGACGAGGCCAGGCAACGGGAAGCGTTAGGTTAACGCCACCAAACCCCGTCCCTGGCCAGGATGCCCCCAAACTTCCCACTCCAGGGGAGAACAGAAACAACTTAAAAACGAGGTGAATCATGTATTTGAAGCAGGGATTCTGTCCCGAAGAAAATAAAAAACAAACAAACAAAAAAGCTAATTAATTTCATTTTGTTCAAATATCCAAAGACAAATGAGTCACAGATAACATTAGAAAGGGGCAGGACTGAGAAGCCCAGGATGTCAGCCCCTGGTCGCCACGTTTCAGTCTGTGACTAAAGACGAGAAATGTCAGTTTTCTTCTCCACCTACTGCTTTTCTAAAATTTCTAGAGAGTCTGCCGTCTTCAAATTCTCAGATGCCCTGTCCTTCTGAAAGTAAATTTCCCCAAAAGCAAAAACACCTACCCGCACCCTACAGAATACAACCTGGGAAACTTTATTTGAGGAAGTTTTCCTTGTTTTATTATTCAAAACTTTTATACAAATGTAAACATGAGCTTATCCTTTTTTCTTTGCAAGTAGTTATTTTCAGTGCAAGGGAATGGAGAGTCAGCTCCTCAAACAAAGCACGGGGGACGTCCGCTTAAAGCTCTAGGCAGGGAAAGCCACGGGACCCCGTCCGCCCTCTCCAGCTCCCAATGTCGTGGCTAAATGTACCCAGTGTCATATAGATCTGTCCTTAAACCATCCCTCACACCACAAATAGGGTGACATAGAAAGATGCAAGCCAAAATGTCATTGCCGGAATTAGTCATCCAAGAGTAGGTTAAATACAGTACCATATAATTTTTGTCTTCTCATAGAAAACCTCAGACCAAAAAAAAAAAAAAAAAAAAAAAAGGCAAAAGGCAGCACTACAGTCTTCATTTCCTTCTGGAACAGAGATGCTTTCTTTGGTAATTTTGTCCAAGTTGCCACTTTAAATATGCAAGTACTCAGCTATGAACACTGACCAGATTTGAGAAACCTCATAGACAATATTTCACCTTGATGATCAGCTCCGGGTGAAGCGTTCTTGGCCATCTCCTGAACGACATTTTTCATTTCACAAATCACACAAATTGAGACTCACGTCATTTTTAACTCCGTGAACCCTGCTCCCAACCCTCGCTGACTCCGTGACTCACAGTCAAAGCCAAGATCCTGGCTGTGGCTCCCGGGCTCCGTGGGACCCGCCAGATGCCCCCAGCCCTTCCTTCCCGTTCCTGGGACCCCCCACCCCAGGCACCCCACCTTCATGCCACACAGACAGCCCCAACTTCTAAAGGCAACAGGTGTATTTAAAAAAATTTTTTTAAATGAGTGTGTATGGAGCCTGTCAGTTTTTATAACTGGAACAGGATTTTACACTTCCCAGTGACATGACCCCCAGCTCTCACCTGGCCTCAGTGTCTACTAAGGTAAAACCAACAGACGTACATCGGACACTGAGGCACAATAAGCAATATAACTGTCAAAAGCGTCTGTCGGCTCTGTCTGTCTCAGGAGCTCCTGGGAGTCTGTATATTAATATCAGTGTCGGTTACAGATATTAATATCCCTGGGGCGCCTGAGCCGCGTGGCCGCAGACTGCCCTTCTGATCTGGTCGGAAGCCCCGCCGGTGCCGTGTTTTCCCGAAAGAAGGTCCCGACACGGCACCGCATCTCTAAGCTAGGTGGGCTCCCATCTCCGGCCACACCAAACCCTATGCACCTATTAAAGACGTCAGTCTCAGGGAGTCTTGCTTCGGTCACAGCTTAAGTGTCCCTTAGTGATGTCCCTTTTATGAGACCCCTGGCTACCTCGCCGCACGGCCAGTTTCCTCCTCTCCCTGTTTCTCAAAGAACTGTGTCCAGGGGAAGGGCCTTCCTCCGACCTGCCCCTTGGGCACAGAGCTTTCCTTTGGTGCCAGCAGAGACCACTGGGGCTTTAGGAATGAGTCTGTCTTCCTCTTCGTATGTTTTTTCCTTGTGCTGTCCTCTGCCCTCACGCCCCAGTCTTAAGCCTCATTAAGAAGCCTCAAAATCCAGAGACCCCACGTCCCCTCCGCACAGAGCTTTGCTGTTCATTAAGCCGAGGGGCACTGCCAAGGTGCCTGGCCTGGTGGCCCGCTTCCCCGCCGGTCGAGTCTTCGCGCCGCCTCTCACTTCAGCATCAGGACGTAGTGTGTTCGGTGTAATCGGTCCCCACTTTTCATGTCATAATAAAAGAGTAGCTAACACACCTTGAGTGCCAGACGTTGTTCTCAGCCCTTTACGTGAATTAGCTCATGTAATCTCCATAATGTCTTGGTGGTAGGGACGTTACCTCTACGTTACACCTGTGTAAACTGAGGCAGACAGCACAAGTTGGTGCAGCTAATGGATAACATTTTAACCCCGTGCAGCCTTGCCCCACCGCGTGGCCTTGCCCACGGCACTGCACCTGCCGACAGAAGAGAGTGGAGCCAACGGAGAAAGGGGGACGCGGGAGGCCGGGAAGCTAAGGGCATGCCCGGGAACGCAGCTCGGGCCCCACTCTTCTCTCGCAAGCAGGGCGTCTCTCGGGCTGCAACCTGCCGCCTTCTTTATGGTCCCTTGTCCTGTCCCCCTCGTGGAAGCGGCATGTCCTGTGTGTCCCACAGTCTAATGGTCTCACCTTTCAGTGGCATTCTGCATGACAGCAGTCGTTCAGAGGGTGCTCTGTGGGCATGACCAGATTTGATGAGAAACCAGGGGACTGCCGACAGGCATCACGACATGTCACCACACAGCACGGTGGGACCACCGGCATTAGGCAGGGCGATGTGAAGATGCTGATCTCGGATACCTTCTAATGGCCACGCAGCAGCTCTGTGTGGTTCCACTGACGTGCAGCAGCTCTCCAGGGGGGCAGGTTTGGGAGGGTGGCCGTGGAGGGAACACGTAAGTCCCAGAACCCAGAGCGGAGGCAGCATCCAAGCGCATGGGAAATGGCTCAGGGAGGTGGAACGTTCCGGGTGACTTCAATGAAGAGGGGGTGCAGGAGGTCTACAGAAATGTTGTGTCCAATATCTCATGCCATGGGGAGGAAAGGAACCACCCCATCTTCCAGCAGAGGTACCTGAGCAAGAGACCAGAAGCACTGGCTGTCACACCATGGGGTGGCAGGTGTGCCCTCGTGCCCTGCGGTGTGTGAGGAGGACAAGGAACTTCCTCTGACAAGGGCATCCCCTCCATCAAATCCCCACTTCTCTGCTCTGTGGTCCCGTGACCCGCAGTGAGCGCAGGCCACAGCTGATCAAGCTACACGCGTGTCGATTTCGCCAGCCTCTAAAGCTGAAACAGCATCGAGAAGCATCATCCTTTGGTGAAAACACGGACCGGGGAAGTGAATCTCACCCTGCGGTCTGGTGAATTAACGGGTAACATGAATTCTGGCTCGGCTCTGAGGGGCTCAGTAGTGAACAACGTCCACATTTATCGATGGGAAGGGAATTATGGAGACAGGATGTAAGATGGAATCAGGAGGAAGAATTTAGTGTGGAACGGGAACTTAATCAGTGCCAATAAATCAGAGAAATACACCAAGAAGAAACACCACAGAAAGCCGAAGCAGCCCCGCTAATAGGGAATGCAGCGCCAGAAGCCAGGGTACTTGAGTTACCCCAGAGAGGAGCTCCCACGTAAGGGGGCACTTCCAGTTCGGCCTTGCCTGACAGAGTGGCGGACACAAGCACACCCCTCAACGGGTGGGAGACGCGGAGAGAGCGAGCGAATGTTCGCAACAGGAGGGTGGGGGTGTTGTAGCCAAGCAGGACCCGCCTTATCAACGACACCCACCCGTCAAGTGATTCCGTCAAGGAGCAGGCAGGCTGGTATTAGTTACACGACACAGTGAAAAGCAATGAACCAAAAAACTACACCTGGAGGGGTAGGGAGCGATGTCTTATTGGTGTCTCCTTTGGGGAGCGAAAGTAAGTCCACGTGAAAACAGGAAAGAGAAAGAGAAAAAAAGAAATGAGAGGACGAGCTTCCCGGGGCCTCTTTGCAAGGTGAGTGGGCGAGTCCCCCGTTTGCTGGCTGGGATGAGGGTTTGATGACAGCAGAGGGCTGGCGACCCGGTGGCCCCACAGAGAAGCCAGAGTGACAGGTAGGCAGGTTCCTGCCGGAGTCCCCAGGACAGGGACCCTGAAAATGCGCCACATCGAGGTCGGTCTGGAGGCGCGTCCTCGTGCGGACACACTGTCCGACGTGGTGGCCGCCCGCCAGAGGGGGCTAGTGAGCCCTTGGGGTGTGGCGGGCTGAGTCCTGCGTGAATTCGGAGTCCCGGTACAGACCGAAAAAGGCTACGATAGTTCAGTACTATATCTTTATATTGACTCAGGGTTTCAGTGGTACTCTTTGGGATATACGGAGCGAAGACACATACGTTATTAACAGTGGCTTTGCCGGTTTCCTTCTGCTTTCCTAACGGGGCTAGTGGGGAATGTTACAGGACAGCTGTGACTCAGGTTCATGACTCACATTGTACACCCCATCTGCTGCCGCAGAACTTGCGTGTGCGTGTGGGGAGGGGGTGCAGACTCTCTTGCCCCCTGAGCCTCAGACTCTTCTGAGCCTTTCTCTGGGGCCCCCCAACACCTCACGTCCCTCACTCACACTGGTCTCTTCTCTCAATCCAAGAACACCTTCTCCTGCCGGAGCAGAGAAGCGCCCTCCTGACCCAGGGTGGGTCTTCTGTGGTTGCCGGGCTTCGCCAAGGGTTTCGGCTTCTGGAACACGAGAGGCAGGAGGAGGCGGCATTGCTCGGTTGGGTTGGAAAGAAAGAAACCATGCGAGCCGCCAAGAGAAGAAAAAGCATTGCTCCGTCTCAAAAAATACATCCCTGATGCCTCAGTAAAACATACAAATGAGAAACGAGTATGCACTCTTTTTGTTAAAATAAATCCAAATTATGGGATAAGAAGCGATTTCAATTCATTGCATGGGTATGTAAAAGGGGCAGAGGTTTTCTTGCTTTGGAAAGCCTCCCTAATTTGAATCTTCAAAAAATGCGATTTCGCAGCTTCTCAGTAATAATAATAGTTAAAAAACACAGTTTTTTTAAAAAAGTATTTACTAACGGAATTTCCTGTGGGCTTTTCTACCTGAATGGGAACTGCTTAAGTACTTAAAACATTCTCTGCCCTTAGCGGTTTAGACAGTCCCTGGACAACCTTGATTTTTACCCACTGCGTGGGCCCTTTCATTACACGCTGGAGAAGGGCGCACTTAGCCCAGATTGCTGACTTTGCACGTATTCCGAATGATCAAAGTCCAAGTGAACAAGTCGTATCTGTTTGCTCCTCCGTTCTAGTGCTCGTTTAACTACGGGTTTCTGGAAGTGGTGGAATCGCCACCAGTTCTGAAGTCCACACATCGGCGGCATTTCCTCACAGGCAGAAATCTCTCTTTATGCCAGAAATGAGAATTTGACAGGCTGGTGAATCAGCTTCCGGTCGTCTGGCACCAGGGGGTTTGCCTAATAAGAGTGCTTAGCAAACCAAAGGGAAAATGATTACGGAATGATGAAATATTCAGGATGACAAAATAGCTCCACAGAGACCACCGGCACCTGCCAGCTACCTGGGTATTCTCCCTGGGGCTCCAGCTAGTGAGACCGGCGCCCTCCCTGGAGCAGCCACCCCACCCCGCCCTGGCTGCAGATAAACCCGGGCCCAGACACCTCCCCGAGGACCTGCTGGCTCTCCCCGAGGCGCGGGGAAGGCAGCCTTCCCTTGACCCAGGACTCGCTGTACAATTAGGCTCCCGGGATAATGGAATGAGGCTTCAGCTTCCGGCCTGGCCGCGTTCTGTGCGGAGCAGATATGCCTGTTTCTGAGGAGCAGGGCCATAAATCATCAAGTGTCAGAGCCTTTTCAAGTCAAATCCCTCAGCTCCCCAGCCCGCCGCACACAGAGGTCCAGGGAGCATCAATTGTGGAAATGCCTCCGCAGAGATGAGAGGTGCATGTGGTCGTCCACTTACTTTCTGTCCCCAGACCGCAATGGCTATTTCAGGAACCATTTTGTATTCTACTATTTGGTACAATTTTCAAATATGAAAAACTTTCGTGTGTGTGTGTGTGTGTGTGTGTGTGTGTGATTTCACCCAGGAATGAATCAGTCAGAAATAAAATTTTAATACCGATGACAAAACGAGAAAGTGAGCTGGTTTCAAGTAGCATTCCCATGGCTCAGGCTGGACAGGGGCCAGAGAGGAACCCACGCACCGCGTTTGGCCAGCGTTGCCCAGAGTTGTCCCCTCGCCTTTCGAATCCCTGCATCCTGATCCCGCGGCTTCATGTGCGCCTCATAAACCCGCTCCGTGATGGGCGTTTTATGTAAGCCGTTCTTAGAGCTTAGAGCTGAGCTCATTTCCTTCTACTTTTCATTTACATTTCTTTTAATCCTTTCCTTCTAAAAACTTAATTGCTATTTTGCTAGTCCCCAAGCAGCTAGCCTAAGCCTCCCTTTAAGAGTTTCTTAGTAATTTTCTTTCAGTTATTTACTACATTTTCTCTTTCATCAGCGAAATGAAACTTGCAGGATATTTCTTGGGTGACTAACACTTTGCAGATGAGGCCTTTGTTTTTTTCGTTCCAATAAAACACATTTTATTTTGCATCGTTTTTCTCTGCTAGGAGCTTCAACTAGATGACAGAATGATTGCTACCAACCATTAGAAACGATTTTCTTTTTTTTAACCTTGAGCCAAATACTCGACATTCCAGTCAGTACCAAAGCAAACGAGCATTTGACGCAATTGCCACCATCCCGCTCCATCCGGACAGATCTGGGTTTTCACCAGGTCACCACGTATCCTCTGCTTTTTACTTTGAGCCCACGCTCCAGCTTCACCTACGCGGTCAGCTGCAGTTTGACTGTTTGGCACAGGCACCCCTGGCAGAGCCCCCCCCCCCCCGCAGCGTTATAAAGTAAGTCAGCCAGTAGAGAAGTCTGAAGGAAGCCATTGAGGTAATATAATTCCATCCAAGGCAAAGGCTTTGGAGAACAGTTCAGTTATTAACCTATGTATCCTCTTTAATGAAAATAGTAGCAAAGATGGTGAAAGGACCAGCATTGTCCTGACAACCCTGCAAGGCAAGATGGGGATATCCACTAAATGAATGGCCATGGTGAATGGATATATAATTGTATATAACATACTTATTTAACTATATTTATTTTTAAAAAAATAAGACTTGGCATTCAGTGTTTCAAAACAGGAAAAATAAGACGGATTCGGCCAGGTACTGTGGGGACTGGTGTACTGAAAACTCATCACGTGGGAGTCAAGAGTGAACAGAGGCCACGCAAGCATGGCCTTGAGTATCAACCTCACTTGACGCTTTGTGCTCTGGTCCCCCGGCAGCCCCCGGGGGACCATGCCTCTGACGTAGAAAACGGCAGTCTACCTTCGAGTGTCGCTAAACATTTTAAAGGAGGATTCCGTGTTTATCTTTTTATTTGATCTTGTCACCAACTGCCGCAAAGGTTTCTGCCAACTAAAGTGGTCATTATCATCCTATTTCAAAGAGAAAAAAAAGAAACAAAATGCACCTTATGGAGCTCACGAGGCATATCCAATGTGTCACGGCTAACGCTTAATACAAAGACTTGAACTTCAAATTTTTAGTTCTTCAACGGCAGCATAGCCAGTTCTATCAACAACTCTTTGAGTCTTGATTTAAAAACAAAAACTGCGGGCGTTTTGTCCATTCCACTTTGAGGCGCAAGGTTAGGCGGGCGTTCCCCGTTTGGTGGCTCAGTGGATTGACTGCAAGGGTCTGAACACGTTGGCGCGGAATCCCTGCCGAAGAATTCGGCAGGGCGCACAAGAAACGCGGCCCCCGCGGCCTGCAAGCGGCGCAGGAAACGTCCCCCGCTGCGTCCTCCCCACGGCCAGCCCGCGAGCCCAGCAAGTGGGAAGCACGCAGCCCGCACACAGGCGCTGGCAGTTCGAGTGAGCCCGTGTCGCCGCCCCATTGGCGATGAACTTGAATATGCGCGATCCTCCATGGAGATGACAGTGCGAGCCCTAGTGAAGCTGATCAACGCCTCTGTTACAAACTGACATGGAGATGACTAACCCTGATGAAAGGAAAAAAAAAAAAAAACAATGTGGGCTAAATACCAACTGTTTGTTGGCTTACTTCTTAAGTAGAAGGGGAAAGCTAGCCACTCAGGCTACGAATGACATTCTCAAGAATGGCTGGGCCAGCGACCTGGGGCATCTGTAAGCTTCCCAACTACAGTGAGGTGAGAACGCCTAGGAAAGTGTTTGCGAAAGAGTAAAGACCTGGGCGACTGCGAACGGTGTCCTTGCTGTTATCATCGTGATTGTGTTATGTTGTAGGCGGGATAGCATAGAATAATTATGGCACCATGAGCACATTTAGTGCTAGTAACGGCCTATAGCGCCAGTCAAGATTCCAGCATATTAAAAAAAAAAAGGCCACAAAATATGAACCATGGAAACATGGATACAGAGTGTCCTCACTGCAGAGGTAGGGGCGTACATTCCTCAAAACCCTACTTGTCCAAACCCACCCCTTCCCTCCAGCTTTGTAGGGCAGGATCTGGCTGAAATGAGAGGGGGGGAAATAAAAACGGGGGCAGGATGTAGGGGGAGGCAGCCTGGGGATGAAGGGTACCAGAGACCCCCGTCCATCGATCCCACAGCTCTAAACCCCGTCCCCTTCACCCCTGACCTGCTACACTCAGCATTTCAGGTGGTATGGGTCTTCACACTCACGTGCATGTTCCCCCAAAATCTAAAGCAGAAAATGTTAGCAATTTTTCCAAAGGCACAACCAAAGAGCAAAAGGGAATACCCACTGTCCATCGGGTTATTCAAGACCACATTGAAAAAGCAAGCCCCCTATTTTCAGAAAACATGAGGCCATAGCCGAGTACTGTGGGTCTCATCCCTTCATATCTGTGGGAATATTTAGTTCAATAAATGTGAGACTTAGCACATACAATGAGCTAAAGACAATTTATTCAATAAATGGTGTTGGGAAAACTGGACGGGTACGTGCAGAAAAATAAAACTGGACCACCTTCTTATACCACGGGCAAAAATAAATTAAAAATGGATTAAAGACTTAAAAATTAGGCCCCAGACCATAAAAGTCCTAGAAGAAAACCTAAGCAGTAAAATCTCAGACACTGCTTGTGGCAGTTCGTTATCTGAGGAATCTCCCCAGCCAAGGGAAACAAAAGAAAAAATAAACAAATCGGACTACAGCAAACTAAAAAGTTTTTGCACAGCAAAGGAGGCCATCAACAGAAAAAAATGACCGCCCACAGGATGGGAGAACATATTCACTGATACATCTGGTAAGGGGTTACTATCCAAAATTTACAAAGTACTTACAAAACTCAACACCAAAAAAACAAACAACTCAATTAAAAAATGGGCAAAGAACCTGAATAGACATTTCTCCAACGGGGACATACAGATGGCCAACAGACATATTTTCATGCTCGACGTCACTAATGATCAGAGAAAGGCAAATTAAAACCACAATGAGATATCCCCTCACACCTGTCAGAATGGCTACCGTCAATAAATCAACAAACAACAAGTGCTGGCGAGGGTGTGCAGAAGGGGAGCCCTCGTGCACTGTGGGTGGGAACGCAGACTGGTGCAGCCGCTATGGGAAGCAGTATGAGGATGCCTCAAAAAATTAAAAATGGATCTGCCTTTTGACCCAGCAATCTCACTTCTAGGAATATATCCGAAAGAACCCGAAACACTTCATTGAAAAGAACATAAGCACCCCTACGTTCATTGCAGCATTTACAATCACCGAGATATGGAAGCAGCCCAAGTGTCCATCAGGAGACGAGTGGATAAAACAACTAACTATGGGACATTTACACAACGTAGTACTACTCAGCCTTAAAAAAAGAAGAAAATTTTACCTTTTGCGAGAGCACGGATGGACCTGGAGAACATTATGCTCAGTGAAATAAGCCCGTCAGAGGAAGACAAATACCATATGATTTCACTCACATGTGGAATATAATGAACAACTGAACTAACAAGCCAAACAGAGACAGACTCATATAGATGGAGAGCAGGATGACAGCTCTGGGGGGGCAGGGGGGGCAGGTGTGGGGGTGAAGGGATCGAGCCGAAAAGGAAAAAGGGCTCATGGACATGGACAACAGTGTGGTGATTGTGCGGTTGTGGCGGGGGGAGAAGGGGGCTAAATGGTAATGGGAAAAATGCAATAAAAGAAATAAGCAAAACAAAATCAACAGTAAGAAAAATAAATAAATACAAGACTTTACGGCAGCCGTAGTTATAGGGTTGCTATTGTTAATACTAACAAATAAGACAAGGCACCTAATGCGAACGTCACAAACAGGAAAATGAAGGCCCCCCCCACACACGCACCAACCACAGTGAGTTGAGGGCTGGGGGGTCTGTGAGCAGAGTGAAGAGTTCCAACAGAGCGGGCTGTTTCGTCAAGGAAGCAAGGACGGAGAGAGCGCTGTCCGCCCCAGCGGAATCACTTTATGCACATCCTACCTTGCACATTCTTTCAAAAGTGTATTTGTACCTAATAGGGACATAAAACAACAACAACGACATTCCAGCCTCAGCCCTATTCACACTGAGGTAGCTGATGAGGCGGTGGCTGCGGTAACGTTATAAAAGCTGTGGACGTCCGAGCAATGCTTGCTCTTGTGTTACATGTGACACGCTGGCTAAATGGGGCCCGCCCGCTTTTACTGGGGTTTCACTCACTTTTCTTACACTATTTCTTTAGCAGCCTTTCCTCTCCCATGACTAATCAATATATGTCGGCGCTTCATGCCTTCCGCACCGCTGCCACAACTTCTTGAGCTATGGAACTGCTCTGTGTATGACCACATGGCCAAAGTGTCCTTGATTCTTCTTTTTGGAGGGCACAATCCTCAAAAGCTGCTGGGCATCTTAACCCCCTCAATTCCGAATTGCTTTTCTGTGTCCCTAAGATTTATCTGACTTCCGGTCATGGGCAGTAACAAGTCCCCACCTGCTGGAAGGGCCAAGGCTCTACTTGAATGTGGGCCATGTCTTGTCTGCCCAGGCACCGGCCGGGACCGAGCTCCTGCGCCCACCCGCGGCTCCCCAAGGCTCCCCGGTGCCACCTCCCCACTTCTGGGGGTTGGAGAGAACGGTCAGCCACAGGCGAAAATCATGCAGAGTAATCACTGTAGTTACAGGTGGAGGGAGCCTTGGAGGTCTCGGACCTCTTTCCATAGTTGGGAAAATAGGAATCACGCTATGTGCAAAGTCACAATAAACGATGCATAATAGGTGTTTGCACTGTACCTGAGCCCCTCACCCTCTAGAAGGGGCTCCTTCCACTCCCACCTTCACGGAGTTTCTCCGACAGGCATGGATCTGTGTACCTGGCCCTTCAGCCCACCTGCAGGGCTCATGCCGGGCCCGGGCCCTGCCCCCCAGTCACCACGGCCTCAGATCCCCTGAGCACAGGCTGACAGCTGTCCACCCGCCTGTCCTTCCTGCGCCCAGTGGAACTCTCCGGCTAGCCCTCTGCCTCTGCACCAGGCTGCCAGCAGTGAGAAAAGCCCAAGAGAAGGATAAGAACGGAGGGATGATGGGATGCTGACGGAAGCGGCAAAGCTGTCCTGCCTGGGCTCACTCATTTTGGACAGCGTGCACTCTCTCACGCATCGATCGCACTCACTCCGTCCCCCGCACCCAGAGGACTGGGTGGGGCCAGTCTCAGCACAGCCCGGGGGCATCCGAGAGTGGGTATCAAAGCAGAAAATAATTGGGTGACATACGTGATAAGAGAGGCAGGTGTGAGCCCATAACAGCCAGGTCGTAGATGGCAAGGAACACATCCATCTTCCAAGGCAGCTGTGTGCGCCCTCGTTCCTCCTCCCCGGCTCTGCCCTCCTGTCCCATTCTCCCCCACACTCCTGTCTTTCCTCCTTCCATCCTTTCTTCCTCCCTTCCTCTCCTCCAAACCTTTTCTTCCCTCCTTTCTTTCTTTCTTTCTTTCTTTCTTTCTTTCTTTCTTTCTTTCTTTCTTTCTCTTTCTTTCTTTCTTTCTTTCTTTCTTTCTTTCTTTCTTTCTTTCTTTCCTTCCTTCCTTCCTTCCTTCCTTCTTCCTTTCTTTTTCTTTCTTTTTTATAATCCTCACCCCAGGTTATGTTTTTGTTGATTTTAGAGAGAGAAAGATGAAGAGAGAGAGAGATCGATGTGAGAAATATCAATCAGTTGCCTCCTGTGCTCACCTGACTGCGGACTGAACCTGCAACCTCCCGGTGTACAAGACGGAGCTCCAACGAACTCAGCCGCCCTCCAGGGCTGTCTGTCTTTTCTTTTTTGCCAGAAAAGGAGCAGCCGACAATCCTTAGTATCTCATAGGATCTTTGACTAAAAGAAAGATGCTATTCAGCCATCATTTAGTCCCTTTTCATTCATTCGACGCACTTTTATGGAACACTTACTAAGTTTCCACAGGCCCTGGCGTGGAATCCGAGGCTACAGGACCAGGCGACGGCGACCGCAAAGCACAGGCTTTTCCGGAGGCCCGGGAGCCAGGTCTCGGGGGGAGACTTCTCCCCACTTCCAAAGCCAAAGCCAAAGGATCCCTCTTTAGCGAAATGTTAGCATCTGAGATCCCACCCAGCAAAACATAAAATGCAGCCCAAAATCCTAGCCAGGAACGAATGCGTGCAAAATAATGTCGCCTTGCTCACACCACAGGAGCATTGTACTGTTTATGAAAAATGATCCTGAAGTGGAAGAATTCAGGTGTCTTTCTAAACACAGCTCTTTACGAACCTGGTAACTCTGAGGGTTTATAAAATTGCGTTGATTGGGTGACCACAGAGTCTTTTCTTGCCCTCTCGATGGGAAGAAAAAGCCGTCTTTGTTTAGTTTTAAGTTTCTGACCAACGAGAGCACCCCTACCGGCCGTCTCACTCAGCACTAAGTAGATCACCCCGCTGAGACTGTGGTACATACAGGTCCCGGGGCTAAAGGCAGCGGGTGAATTCAGTTGTGCCTCTCCATGTTTCAGAAACGTGGCTCCCGTTTCTTGCATAACTTCCGCCACATGGCCCCTCCCCTCGTGCTGCAGCTTCCTGTCGACGGGCGATGTGGTCGGAGGTGACCCGCCCGCCACGCACGCCTTGACGTCCTCCTCTGCCTTTGCGCTCATGCCATAGCCTCTTTGAGGAGCCCCTTTGGACCAGGATCACCACGATTTACGCAAGGTCTGTATCGACAACGCACACTTCCCAGGGTTCCCAACCAGGTCATAAAATTTTATCTGAAACTGAAGGAAGCCAGAGCTGTTTGCAGGGCAGCAGTGTGAACTGAGATGGAGCTAAAAGAACGCCTTCGGCTGCTTCCGAGGATGCCCATCATCCACTTCCCCCGCCCTTCCCTGCTCTCGGGACACCGTGGTCCGGGGCAGCAGGGCTCCCGGAGGAGTTTGCTCTGGGGGACACGTTTAATTCCTGTGTCCTATGGGGGGTTCTCAAAGCAAGGACCTGGGCCATGCTCTGTTTTTAAGAATGGTATCATGTTCCTCAAAGAAGAGGACCTTTCTTCTATAATCTGAAAGTAGATGAGGAGCGTAAGTAAGATCTAGCTGTATTAAAAGTTTTTAGAGAAGCAGCATTGACGGGGTCATCGTGGGTCGTGGACGCATGCCGTGAGTCATCGTTTGGAGCTGTGGCCTCCCCACCACGCACCCTTCCATTCCTTCGTCCACTGATCGATCTGCAGATCAGGACCTGCACTGCTGAGGTCTGGACAGCAAAATACAGACTCTGAGAAACTGGTCTTGAGAAATGAAACCTATCAGATGACGAGAAATGCCACGGGCTGGCTGGCCTTGGCCGGGCAGCGGTGACATCACCTGAGAGCTTATTAGACATGCAGACCCTCAGGCCCCGGCCCAGACATGCTGCATCCTACCCTCTCTGCCAGAGGTTCGTATGGATGTCCAACCTCAGGGGCACTGGGCAGAAAAGTAGATTGACCCTCCCTGACCGAAATCTGCTCCCATGGATGTCACCCAGCAGTCAGACCATGTCACCTGTCACCATCTGAGCAGTGATGGAGACAGCAGAAAGCCACTTGCCAAGAGGCGATCTAGATCCCTAAGAAGGCTTGCTGTCCCAGGCTCCACGAATCTGCACCTGGTTGTAAACCCCGTGGATTAATTAACAGCACATTTGGTTAATTCAAGTCTTCCGCTAGCACCAGGATGTCGAAGGTGACGGAAAGAGGCAGGGCCAGTCCTTATGTCTGCCACTGAGACGCAAGCTAAATAATCGCCTCTTAATTCTGAGATCAACAGTAAAATGCAATGCCTGCATTGTATAAGGCGTTTTTCTTGGCCAAGCACTTTTAAGGTGCATTATCTTCATTGACTGGTAAACAGCAGACTGCTTTAAAATAGTATCTTATTACTATTTTAATCTTTATCAGCACATGGATTTTGTCTCCCTCCTAACATCCTGGTTACTCATCCCCCAAACTGGTGACTTATCCAGATCCACCGCCTCGTCCTGGTCTTGGACCTCGAAGCAGAATACCTTGTCCATCCTCGGCTACCCCTGGCACTCACGTGCACCATGTCCCTGGGGCCCCCAGATAAGGGAGGAGCACGCCAACACTGAGGGCGGGAAACCACGAGTCCTCTGGAACACAGTCCCCTTGGCTCTGGGTTAGACAGTGCAGATTCAGACACCTGCCTGCCTTCCTGAAGTTCAGCCTCGAGACGCGATGATTTCAGCAAAGTGAAAATCTCCATCATTCACAGTGGTGACAACATCTTTGTCTCATTGAGAAGAGTCGCTTCCAGCCAGTGGTCACACCTCGGTCTCCCGCCTGTTCGTTGACGGTGAGTGCTCTTGCCTTTCGGGTAAATTGTGAAACTCAGTGGGCAATTTTCCTGAACAAAAATAAGCAAAATTTCTCCAGGCTTTATATCTTTCTGTCATGTCTGTTTATATCCTGATGTCCATAGTTTAGCATCTCCCTTTTAAGAAGGGGCGGGGGGGGACCAGCGGGCTCTCAGGACCCAGCTGCCCGTGTCCACGTCAGCGGAGAGAAGGGCTGAGGCATCGTCACTTCTCCACAACATGGAGCTGACATCAGTCTTTCTACAAAAGAGGAGCTCTGCGTATTTGAGACAAATTTTGTCGCGCTCTGAATGATATGTGTGCTTTTTATGTTTATGAAACTACCATCCGGCGAAAAATGGCAGCCTAATATTTTGACATGAAGGTCATTTGAAAGTTTTACTGCCTTCAAGCGTGATCCATTTTGTTGACAAAAAGCTCTCCCAGGGCTCTTTACGGTGCCCTGCCTGCTCCGCTCTCTCTGAGTCTGGCATTCCTGTCCCCTCCCTCCACACTGCCTCCCACCAGACTAATTATCAGCTCATTAAGGCTGTCCTAATGAATTATGTCTCAGCATTAAGAAAGGGCTGGGGACAAATGTGGGTGTCAGGGAAGCGGGGAGGAAATGGGGACTGGAGCAGGGAGTCACCGACGCTGTCCCCTCGGCCACAGAAGCCAATGTGGGTTCCGGCTCGGTGCACCCACCGGAAACTCATCAATATTTCAGCCGCTGTGAAGTTCAGACTGATGTAAACATGCCCTCGGGAGGAGCTGGCACCCTAGGGCGCCTTGGCTCGGCAGACACAGAAATTCTCCCAAAGGTGACGTTGCACATGTGTGTCTGGGCAGATGCCCGCACGTGGAGGGAGAGGGTGGTGAGAGGGAAGGGTACCCAGGGCGTCCAACGGGGACACAGGCAGGCCAGAGCAGGGAGCACATGGGCTTTTCCGCCGAGAGGACCAGTCACCCACACTGGGGCACCGTGCCAGCCAGCACAGCTTGTCTGTATCTGCTTAGAAAACCCCTACCCACCGTTCCACTTTTACCACTTGCTGCTTTTATTCCATTGTATGTTCCAGAGGACAAAATAAGATACCACGTCTTTCCTCCATTGTCAGGACACAGAAAACATTGCTGCCCTGAGAACAAAGGTGGCCTTTGACGCTTCAGTTGCCCCTCGCATAGCATTAGCACAGAGAAAACGATGCCGGCAGCAGCTCCAGACCAAACCAGATCCCACAAGCAAGTCGAAAACCGAATTACAGGAGAGCAAAGCGCAGCAGTGCATTTTAAAATGCCATGTGTATTTTAAAGGGCTGCGTTTTTATTTCTCTCCTGCGCTCAGCATTGTGTCGGCGGTGTTGATCATAAGGGTATTATTTTCTGACTTCGATAATGACCCACATCTCAAGCCTCCTGTTTACTAAGTTTCTCAAGAAAAGAAATACCAAGCTTATCAAATCACATCACAGGCATCTGACTTTTTTTTTTTTTGCTTATAATTATACTGCTGTTCTTCCTTATATAGCTCCGCGAAGCACTGAACCGGCTGAGCAGCGGCACACAGGGGCCACTTCAGCCCCTGATGAGAGGCAGTCACCCTGCCTTCGGAAGAATAGAGCTAATTAATTAACACATTTGGCAAAAAAATCCTTTGTAGCTAAACAGATAATAGAGATGATAAATATCGTTCTATCTATGGACTTTTTGGTGTTAAATGATGCTTTTCTCAGACTACACAATAGCAAAAATTCACATTAGAGGAAAATGGTTGATTTCCTCTGTAATGCCCACCTTAATGGACCTGTTACCTCTCAGCGAGCATATGTATGTTCCTCTCTGCAGCGCTCTGACTTGACATTTCCATGCAGATCTCGAAACGTTTTATTTAGCAAATGTAATTTCAATCATTTCTGGAAAAAAGAAGCCAAGGGACCACCCAGAACTGGGATGAAGAATCCTTCCTTTACAGCTCATGGGCGGTCACCCCAGGACCTAACTCCACCAGCCATGGCCCTCCCACGAACGCGCCGCACCCCACACACTAGAACATGCTACTTCTTCATTCCTTCCGTTTATTTTTCCTTCATCGCAGCCTGCAAAATGCCCGAGTTTACAGGTTACTGATAAAGGGTCCTTTACATGTGGGGAGGGAAAGATCCAAATGTTCGACCAGGAGAGGACGGAGATCATACAAATGGACCAGCGTGGTGATGCATTACGTCAGCCATGCATTAGTTCACCTGTACGGCGCTGAGAGAATTTCTTTTCCCAGAAATATCCAAATGACAAGGAGATACACAATTGCATGCTTAAAATCATTTTAGCACCGCTCTTCCTCAGAAAATGGACTGGATAATCATACCTTAACTGTACTGAGAAACTCCTACGTAGTAGGCACCGGGCGATGATGATTCATTTAATTCTCACAAGGGCCTAAAAACGTGACTGTCGTTACCACTTTACAGATGGGAAAGCTGAGGCCTGAGCAGGCGAAGTCACTGTCAGAGGTTACGACGGCAGGTGGCAGTGGGAAGCTTTAAACAAAGGCTGCCTCATGCGAGGGACTTCACTTTTTTCTTTTTAAATTTTTTAACTCTTTTACTGTGGTAAGAACGCGACATGAGGCCCGCCCTCTTAAATGTCCGGTGTGTGAGCGCCGGTGTAGACGCCGCATCGCAGGGCAGGTCTCTGGGTTTGCGCGTCGTGCTTAGCGCCTGTTAATTAGCCCCTCCGACCCGCACCTCTCCCCGCCGGCCTGCGGCAGCCAGTCTGCGTCCACCTCGCTCCGCGTCTACCGATCTGCCCACACATCTCATAAAAGCGGGATCCCGCAGCCTCTGTCATTCTGTGCCCGGCTATGTCACTTAGCATAAAGCCCTCAAGGCTCATCCATGTCCTTGCACATTGTAGAAGTGACTCCTTTTTAAGGCCAGTCACCTCCCATTGTATGTGTGCGCCACGGCTTCTGTATCCACCCGTCCGCTGACAGACGCTCAGGCTGTTCTCGTGCCTTGGCTGTTGTAAATAAAGCCGCCGTGAACGTGGAGGTGCAGGTGTCTCGGTGAGATCCTGATTTCCATAATCTCAGGTAAATAGGCAGGAATGGGACTGCTGGGTCATACGGTGGTTCTAGTGCTCATTTTCTGTGAACGTTCGCTCTGTTTTCCGGAGAGGTGGCCTCCCTGTGCCATCCCCCCAGCGGCGTGCAGGGCTGCTCTTCTCTCCACGTCCTCGCCAGCAACTGTCTTTGTTGCGTTGTTTGTTCCTAGTCATCCTAACAGCTGTGAGGGGTCCTTTCTATGTCCCTGGTGGCTCAGATCACACAAGATGCCCAGTACAAGCATGGGCCACGCTGTGGTCACCATCAGCACCAGCTGGCACTTCTGGTCCAGGTCGATGTGTGCTGGCGATTGGGGTAGGAAGATGGTGCTTGCAGATATGGGTCTGCAGGAAGGGTGGGCTTCCTGAGAGTCAAACCCAAACCTGGCCCCAGCCCAACACACTAGCTCCGCCCTCCTGGGAGCCACACGTGGGGTCCGAGGAGTGGAGAGAAGAGCTGCCCGTGCCTCAGACAGCTCCTGAGGGGCCCAGGGCAGAACACACGCCGAGAAGAGCGTCCCGTCCAAAGGAGACATGGCAGCTTTCCTCCCGGTCCTCTGTCCCCTTCAAGGACCCCAGCTGCCTCCAGCACAGGCTTCGCTAACGTGAGAGCGGGCGCTGGTCTGTGCGCGGTCAGGTCTTTGTCTGTTTGGTTGGTTCTCAAGCCTCCAGAAGAAGGGACAGGCTGTGCTTTCCCCTGGAGACGGAGGAGAGGCCCTGCTGGAGAGTGACAGCAGCAGCCCGCCCGCGGAGGTGGCCTATCTCCCAGGGCCATCGCACGTCCCCGCGCCTATCAGCGGCTCCTGGCAGCTGGGGAGATACATTTAGATAAAGCAGCCGGCACTCGCCGATAACAAGCCCCTCAAATGTCAGGCTGCACAAAGGACGGCATTGATTGCGGCACACGGCCCGCCGGCCCCCCGGCCGCGGCGCTCCGCCCCCCTCGCCTCTGTGTTCCGCGCGGCCCGGCGCCGGCTGGGGCGATCTGCCTGCGGAAGAGGCCGTTGTGCCTGCACACGCGTTGTTATTTCCTAAGTGGAATTTAGCAACGTCCCTCCAATTCCCAGCCCTTCCTCCTGCCCCTCTGGGGCGGGTTTCCCTCTCAGCTGCGCCCAGGCTCGCCCTCCTCCCACCTCCCTCCCCGCTCCTGGAGCCCCGAAGCCAGGACCGGGCACTGGGCTGACACCACAGGCCTCCTGGCTGGACAGGGACCCTTCCGCCAAAGCCGAGAGAGGAGAAAGGGGGTTCGAGGCCCGGGAGCCCACGTGAGGCAGTGGGACTCGAGCCCGGGGCTGTCTGTTGCACCCGGTGGATGTCAAGCGCCGGCGAGGCGCCTGATGCCAGGAAACCCATCCAGACTTCCCACTGAGCAGAGGGTCTTCTCTGTGCGAGGAGCCCCCTTGCAAGTCCCTTTGAGGGGACATGAAAGACCGACAGCAGAGCCAGTCCAAATAATGACCCAGTCCGACCCCCCAATTTGCTTCTACCTGGTGACATGGAAATCCACCATGACAGCCGTCCCTTGAGCTGGCCAGGTATGTTGGTATTTGCAAGCACAGATGCCTCAAGAAGGGGACTGTGTCAGAAAATAACAAGTTCAGCAACAGTAGATTTTTTCTTTTAAATTTGTTTTTGTCCTTTTGAGTCTCTTGCCCAGCGCAGAGTTAACATGGAGTCATTCTGGAACTGTTTTGTGGAAATAAATGCCTCCCATACCGAATGCTTGCTCAGCCATTGCTGGCTTATATTGGCGACCAGACATGACATATTTTCTAGTGACATGAGAGCCTCCGAGGGGGAAAAATGATCGCACGCATTAACATTTTGCTCTTAATAGCTGCTAGTAAATAACAGAACATTGTCTCTATTGTGGTCCTCTGTGCTTAAAATAGTTGTTTAGAAACAAAAACAGGCATTAGACATCCAAAAAACTACTTTGGAAGATTTAAAAAAAAAAAAAGATGAGCAGCATACCAAGTAAATCAGAATTTAAAGGGTTCAAACATTTTAATAATTACAGAGAAGAGAAGGTGAGGCTGGTAGAATAGTAGTCCCCCAAAGAGGCCCACGTCATAATGCCCCGAACCTGTGAGTACATGAGGCCACACAGTGAAGAGAATGAGGGTTGCACATGGACTTCGGGTTGCTGACCAGCTGCACTGAGTGGGGAGGTGGTCCTGGAGTGTCCCGGTGTGCCAGTGCAATCTCAGGTCCTAAGAAAGGGAAGCCCGAGGCTGAAGACTAGGCTAGAGCTTTGAGTCAGGGTAGCAGGGGGACTCCACCTGCTGTCACTGGCTTTGGAGGTGGAGGATGGGTCCACGAGCCCAGGCATGTGGGCAGCTCTAGAAGCTGGAAAATGTAGGGAAGCAGAGTCTACCCTGGGTCCCCTGGAGAGAACCAGCCCTGCCAGCATCGTGGCTGTAGCGTTGTGAAACCCGTCTAGCACTTCTAACTCACGGGACTGTAAGATAATAAATTTGTTTGTGGTGGTTCTTTGCAGCAGAAATAGGAAACTGAAACTGGAGGAGAAGGAAGAGGAGGCTGTGCTTACGGAGCACGGACCATGTGCACACCCCTGGGCTAAGCATGTGACCTGCATTACTCACTCAGCCCTCGCCGCCGCCGAGGACAATGGCTCCATGGTCATCCCCACGGGATGAGTGAACTGAAGTTTGAAAGGTTAGCAGGTCCGCTTTCAAAGCTCCCGCTCCTACCCATCTGTGCCTATCGGCAAAGATCCCTCCGTGTTTCTGGTACAGTAAAGAATAAAATATTTAATGTGCTTGTAGCCTGATGACACACATTTTCCAGAGCCATCCATCATTGTTTAGAGATTCAGATTTTGCAAATGAAATCAAGAGCCTTGTGAACGCATCTCTGCGTTATTGAAAGGCCATGTCAACTGCCTCCTCCGTGCGATATGGGAGATTTCCTAGATGAGTTTGCGGGATTACCTTGCGTGCAGCGTTCACAGTGAATTCCTCCGACAGTGCTTTCTGACAGAACCAAATTTGACGTTCATAATGACCCCAGAAAAGCTTCTCCCTGATGACACCACGTCACCGTGTGACATGGAAATCAAAGGCGATGTTTCTAATAGAAACACAGTCTTTGCTGAGAGGGCAGGTGCCTCCCTCCCACGGAGTCAGCAGGGCCCAAGGCATCAAGGGGGCCAGGCCCCATGGGGGTGGCGAGGGGCTCACCCGCGCAGTTTGCTCATCAAGGATGAGGACGCAGAACAGGACAGAGAGGCAGTTTCTCAAGACCGAATACTCTTCAAAATCCTTCAGAAAAAAATCCCAAGCATATGTCATTAGGCTGTCCTATTCTCTAATGATGATGAAGCCTAAGAATTCTGTTCCACTGTGGCAGAGAAGCCAGCTGTCAAACGAAGACCAGTGCTCCCCTCCCAGTGCACTGTTGCTACAAAGAGACGAATCTTCCACCTCCTCTCACATTCAGATGGAATCATGCTACCAGTTCTTACACTGGGGCCGGTAAGCCCAAGAAATGTGTATCTTTTGGGGGATGAATTAGGAGGCTAATCTGCCTTTAGTATCTTTTGTCCCCTTTCCACAGAGAACATGAAAGCCACACAGAGAAGGTCATGTCGCCATGATAGGGAGTTGCCTGGATCCCTGAATCACTCCGTGGAAGACTATCTACTGGACACATTTGTTGGACTATGACTACGTAAACCATCAATTCAGCTGTGCTAAGCCCATGAGATTTCCGGGTTTATCTGTTACTGCTGGTAGCATTATCTTAATTAAAATGCACAGTTGCAAAGGTCAAGGGGAGCATGTCTTATGGTTTGGACAGCAGTACTGACGAGTGCCTGAAGGGTGGGTTGGAAGCATGTCCACGTGTGATGTGCAGCAATAAAGAATGCTGCCCAGCCGTGTCTCACATGGCCTTTTGCCAAAGTTATTAAGGTCACCAATCTTTAAAACCCAAAGTTGTGTCTGATGGCCTGGAATCGATTCTGATATAGAAGTGACTGGGAAGGTGTCTGCTGTATGCCTCACGCTAAGAATCACTATTGATTTTCCAGGACCTTTTCAGGGGAAGATCATCTGGCTTCCAGAAGGTGCCTCCTGAAAATGGCTCAAATACTCATACGTCCAACTCAGAAACATGCTACGAGGAGGCATAGTTGTGCATACATTATTTGCAACATCCAGATGGAGAGAAGAAGATAGTTCTTCAGTGGATCTTCGTCTACGTTAGTTGAGTTTTAGAGTGTGGTGAGGGGAGTGCGGAGGCTGTATTTCCGAGCTCTCATTGCACCAAAAACCTTCAAGAAAGTAACATCTTTAAAAGATAACGCAAACACTCCGACCACCCTGGAGCACCTTTGGGGAGGAAACTGAGCAGGGACCTTCACGAGTCTACAGTGAGGGAGGGCGGGAGCCTCTGTGGGAGGCAGACATGCGCAAAGCGGGCAGACAGCTCTCAGCTGGAGAAACACCTTCGACTGGTCTCTGCTCCGACAGTGGCTTCAGGCTCTCGGCAAGACCCTGGTCCTCCCCAGCCTCTGGGGCAGTGTGGAGTCAGCCAGGTGTGCTTCCGTCTTACCTCGGAGGTCCTCTCCTGCCCTACTGGGGACCGGCAGGGAGTGGAAGAGCTGGGAAGCTCTCTCTGCACTTCTATAAAATTGACATTTTTGTACCTCAAAAATAAACCGACATGACCAACTTCATGTGCTTCAATTTAATGTGATACAAGATATTTAGCAACTAGGAGGGCAAATAAAACACGAACCCAGTAAGACTTCTGGCCCATGGATCTCCTGCCGCATCACAGACTCCGTGCCTCGCACTTCACAGAGTCTCCGTCCTGCACTGAGGCCCAGGCCCGCCCATCCTTAGGCGTGAACACCTGCACACAAAGGCGCATCCCCGCACAAAGGCGCACTTTTAAAAAGGAGGTGATACATAGCGGACAATTTTAATACAAATTATTCTCTGTAAAAATGAATAAATTCTCACTATTAAAAAAATAGAAAATACAGATGAATAAAGTGTAGTCTTACATGCTCAGAAATGGCACGATTTCAGGTAACGCTGTGTCTGAGGCATGACCCTCGCCAGACCCTCAGCTGGGCTCCCAGTTGCTCTTACGCAAAACCCAAGGCCACCTGCTTAAGACCACGGTGAACGGCTACTCCCAGCTCGCCACACAGTTCCTGGCAGGTTCAGAATCCTGGTGAACGAAAACGAATTACAATTCTTTCCCTCAACTCTTAAAATATTAACGCGTATAACATTTGAACATATGCTCTACCCAAAATGTAAATGTTAAATTAAAAATCTACATTGTACTGTCATCCCCACCTCAGTAAATAACTTTTTTCCTTAATCTCCAAGCTCAATTTCCCTTGTTTCAATGCCGTTTCATGCATTTTTTTTTAATCTTGTAAATTCTAGTGGTAAATAGCATCAGTAGAAAATCTTAAAAAACCAGTTATGAGTCAAGGAATCACCTGCTACATTTGGTGTGAACTGGGGACAACGCCATTGGTCCAGCCCAAGAATTCTACACTTTGCCAGTACCTCCCTCGGTCATCCGCATCTAGACTGGTATGGATCTCACTTCTGAAACTTGCGAAATGAAGCAGACACATGCATGGCCTTCCTCGCCAGTAATTGCTACGTTTTAGAAGCCAATGGTCCGTCATGCTTGGAAATGAACTTTGCTCTTTGAGGAAAACCTTGTTGATTATTCTTGTGAATAATTAAATAACCATAGTTCATTGATCTGTCTGTGTTTAAAGTTGGCAGTTCAAGAGTGAGAGGGGGCGGCCCGGCGCTTTGTTAAGCAACCAGTCCTCCCAGAGAGCTGCAGGCCGAATTTGGTGGCTCTCACAGGCCTCCCCAGCCAAGCGCAAACCGGTGAAGCTTGCGGCGGCTGAGCAAGCCGCCCCCAGCCCTCCTTCGTTTTCCTGTTTGAACACCCCGGCCCCAGGCATCGTGTCAGGGGCATTTGTCCCATGTGTGGACACGGACCAGACATCTCCATCACCCCGGTGTCAGTAAGAGGCAGTGACTGAGGACATGCCAAGTCCGAAGCAGGATGGGCACCAGGCCCTGGACAAGGGATCAGCTTAGAACAAGGTAGACCTGCAAGAGGTCCACCGTGCCCCGTTGCGGTGCCCTTTCTGCCTGGAGGGAGCCAGAGAAAGGAGACAAGTGAGTATTATTCAGATTTACTCACAATCAATTTCTGTCACTGGGTGAAAAAGAACAAAAAGCCATGGATCTATGAAAGTCTCCTTACTCACAGAAAACTTGCAATTAGTATTTGGAGAGTCGGGTTTTGCAAGGAGGCTGCGGCGGCCTGATAACAGCACCCCGACGCCCCCAGGGCCCTTCCCGCCCGCCGCCCTTCCTCCAGGAGCTCTCCAAGGAAATCACGGGGACCCGGCTTAACTCGGAAGTTAACAGACGGGCCTCGCCAAAGAGGGGACGTGCTGCTTTTCCAAGAAAAACACCTGTCTGAGGTTAGGCTGCCGTGCTGGTTATGTCTCCAGTTGGCCTCCTGCCCTGTGGGGACTGGGCGAGGCTGTGGGTGTCTGTCTCAGCGGTCCAGTTCTCAAAGGACCCCCCAGCCCAAACCACAGAGGTCATGGCTTGTCCCCCAGCCACCAGCTCTCCAGGCCCCGCGTTGGGAGGACAGAGAGAAGCTTTAGTTGGGAAGCAGGCAGGCAGCCCAGCACTGTTGGGTCGAGGCTCAGAATCTCTGCTCTGCTCCCAGGGGGACATGTGCCCCACAGAGCAGGCCCCTAGGCAGCGAGCACACTGCACATCCGAGGGTCACCTGGGTGTCCAGTGGAGGGCCACACAGGCTGCGTGAAACCCCCTGGAAGAGGGTAGTCACGTCGCATAATGCAGACACACGTCAGACGGCTGTCTACTGCTACTAGCTTGGTGATCTTGAAAAAGGCGCTGAAAACTCTTGAGTTTTGTTTAAATAAGGGAAAAAAATAACACAAATCAGGCTCTGATACTTATAAGCGAAGCGATGTGGGCAAATCCTTTACCTCCAATAAACAGGGACTTTCTTACCTTTAGAAGATAAGGCTACGAACGCAATTACCATTCTTACTTTAGAAAGTTGTTACATGAATTGAGAAAATTTTTGTAAAATACTTAGCATAATACTTGGAAGATAGTAGGCATTTGTTAAATGTTAGACAATCCTTATGTGTTCATTACTCATCTGTTTATTTCTGCATTTAACAAAGGGGCAGGAATTAAATAGGAAAAAATATATATAAAATGTTTAGCAAAACGCCTAGCACACAGAAGGTACTTGACACGATTAGCAGCAGTGTTTCTCCTCCTTTTTCACAAGCAGGAAAACTAGGGTACGGAGGCCCCAGCTTGATCCCGCCCCATTTAATCTTGCTGCTCAGAGCTGTCTGTATCAAGCAAGTCCCTGCAGGAAGGAAATTGAAAGTGAGAAAGGGACAGAGAGAAGCTGAGAGCCTCCTCTCTGCTCTAATTGATAAACTCCAGGTCAAAGTCAAGGAGCGCGGGGACCTGGGCGGAAGCGCATCTAGCCGACTGGCAAGCTCCGCTCTTGACCCCTGAGAGCTGGGAGGCCTTTGAACTCGTCCACGTTTCTAGGTCTTAGGCCAGAAAGGAAAATTTCTCAGCTGCTTTTTCATGCCTTCAAAATGAATTAATTTTCTAAATGGAAAATTGAAGTAATTAGGTTATAGACTGAGTGACATTTACTAAGGTGAAAAACAAGGAAATTTCCATATCCTTTATTAAACAGTCATTAGATGTATTAAGCAATATGAACTAATTGCTGATATTCTTCCAAATGTGATTATTCTTTTCCTGCCAAGGCAAGTGCAAGCTCACAAGGACCCAGCAGACCATGACAACTCAGAAAAGCCCCCCGTCGCCTCTGCAGCGCCCTTCCAGGGCCACCAGGACCCCTGGGCAAGCGACAGGCATGCTCAGGGCCAGACGCCGCGTTCTGCACACCCATCCACATGCCTTCCCGCGGACAGTTCATTTCCTCCTACCGACCTGCCCGGAAGGAAACCTGCTCCCTGATTCAAAACCATTTTCAATAGCACCTCCTACATGCTAGACACTGTTCAAAGGTCTAGACCCCCGAGAAGAGCAGACAAAATGTGGATTCATGGGCTTGGCGTTCCAGGAGGGGAATCCAGAGAGCAAATGAAAGGAGTAGCTCCTAGAGTAAGTTAGCCGGTCATCGCCGTGGAGAAAAGGGGCGGTCGTGCAGAGTGGCACTGTGCACGGGGGCAGCGGAGGGGCTGAGGGAGCCAGCCAAGCAGCGTGCTGGGAAGGGGTTTCGGGGGACGGAATCGTCATGTGCAAAGGCCCCACCATGGTCCTGGGTGGTTCCAGGAACCCCAAGCAGGAGGGGCCTGAGTGACTGAGCTGGAGGTGGTGGTAACAGGGGACCTGAGAGGTGGGGCAGGTCAGATGCTGTGAACATTTGGACCCCTGTTCTGAGTGAGACAAGCCCCTGGGAGGTTATGAGCTGGGAGTTCCCACTCAGAAAACACAGAGGTAGCCATAAACAAGCTACGCCAGAAATTAGCACTCCGCCCAGAGACGTGCTTCCTGTGCCCATCTCCGAAGAGACCGTGACCCCCTTGCCTTACGGGCAGCTCCTGCTCCCTGATCTTCATTGCTTGGCGGCCTTGACAAGGAAGGAGGGAATGGGAACCACACCTGGCATGGAGATTAGATCATTTTTAGAATAGGGGTTGAGGAGGAGCCCAGCAAGATGCTGCGTGTCTGCCGATACCTGCTGAACTGTAACCTGAGCAGGTCTCTCTCTGTCTCCCCCAGCCGCACCCCTACACGCGCGAGGGGCGCCATTGTGAAGATTACTGAGGTGACACGTTCAAAACGCTCAACATTAACTTAGTACTTAATAAGTGGCAGCCATTTTTACTTTAAGAATGCTGTCTTACGTCTAAGTGCAACTGCACGTCTAATTCGGTGTTCTTGGGCTCTCTTCCTGCCTGGAGAAGCCTCCAGAGCTCCCACCTTCAGATCCAGGCGCCGTTCCTGCTCCCTTGCCAAGTTCTGTTCAGTGCTGCCATGTCCCTCAAAGCGTCCCTCCCATCCTTTCCGTTGGGAGCTCCCGCCAGGGATACCTGGTGCCACGGAGGGCACTTAGCCGTGCCTGGAGACCAGTGTGGTGGTCACAGTGGGGGTAGTGCTAGTATGTCTTAGTGGACAGAGGCCAGGGACACTGCTAACCATCCTAGGGGGCACAGGGCAGCCCCACGACAGGAGACCATCTGTCCTCAAATGGCAACAGTGCTCCGGCTGAAAAACCCTGCTCTACACACAGTAATTGTGGCAGCATCCTTTCTTTCATAGATAGAAGATACATATATATATATAAATATATATAAATATATAAATATACACACACACACACACACACACACACATTTCTTCTTCATAGACTCCAGTTCACATCCCAACCACTTGGGCTCGCTACCTGACATGTGGTAGGTACAGTTAATAAGTGAATTTGCCAAAACAGACTTTTACGGAAGCAATGTTATTAGGCAGCTCCTACTGAAACTCTGCCGACCCAAGGGCCAGAGGTGTGGACTCCAAGTAAAAATTTCCATATTGTGTTCCTGAAGTTTCCATACGCAGTTCAACAGAGCCTTGCATTCTAAGTGGATTAAAAAAGATAAACTTAATGAGTACCCTCTCTTGTCACTGTTTTCAAATACAAATTAAGGAGTTCAGGGAGGAAGAAAATGTGACACACTGAATCTGGTCAACATCTGGAGTGAGGGGACACAGGGTGCTGCCAAAGAGGGTGGCCTTGCTGAAACGGAGCTGGGATAAGGTGGCTGGAGGAAGCCCTGGGAAGTGGCTTCGGGGGCCAGGTCTGCGATGACGCCTACGGCCCTGTCTCCCCGAGCTGCTGCCACTGTCAAGGCTGTGGAGGGTACACGGCGTCCCTTAGGAAAAGCAAAGCTGGCTCGTGCGGGCTGTGTGTCCATGTCGGGCAGACACAGACGCCGGAGTGTGAAGCCGATGTCAGCCACCACCAGCCCTCACGGCTGACGCCTTTGTGCCGTGCACGAAAGTCACACTCGTGTGTGGCTTGCCCTGCTCTTTTCTTTCCTCTTACCCCAAACTGGCAATACTCCCTTCCTCCAGAGAAGCGTGTCATTAATACGCAGGGGTCCCAAAGAACCTGGGAACGGAAAAGCTTCATGAGACCGAGACTCAGAAGAATCTACATGGAGTGGGGAGACCCGCCATGTGAAGAGCAGCCCACAGAGACGGTCGATAAGTGGGAAGGAGGGGGCGTCGGTGCCTCCCAGTCCAACGAACGCAGCCAGGGCTTAGCTTCACGGGAACAGGTGTGAATACAAAGAAAGGCAGTGAGCTAGGCCGCTGAATATTGACCGAGAAAAAGCTGGCTACGGAAAGGGGAAATCTACCTCCCTCACCCCGTTCCAGAAGCTCCTTCCGATGGCTTCCTCCTGGTTGGTGACCCCTGAGCCAGCCCCCTCGTGCCCCCCTCCGCTCGCTGCTCTTCCTCTCTGCTTCTCAGTCTCCTGCTCCCTGAGGTGCAGGACACCAGCATCGACCTCACCGTGTAGGGTGGGTACGTGTTGGACAGAGTCTCCCTTCATCTCTGCCCAAGTAACACAGCCATTTTGTTGGGGCAGTTAATTTTAACGAAGTGTTAGAAAGAAAGCTGTTTAAATAAATTTATAGTAATATATTGCTGACTGATAACTCATTAGCCCTTCAAAAAGGCATGTGGTATTTTGGGGGGCTAGGGTATCCCAAAAGATTCAACACTTTTGTGGGTTTGTTGACTCCTACTAGTGTGACAGAATGACATGAACAAATTCTAAGCAGCATTGACCAGGAATCAGGCTCCAGGTCTGAGCTGCCCGACCCCACCTTCTCCCCCTGAACACCTAGGAATGGCTGGCCCACAGATTTGTCGTGGCTGCCCTGTCCTACCCAGGCCACAGGGCAGCTTCTCCTGTCACTCTGTCCCACCCGGGGACACTGGGACAAACACAGAGAGCTCAGCACCCTGTCCCCTGCCCATGGTGCACCTGGTTCCTTGTCCTGGAGTGACTAGGGGCAGTCAAGGGGTGGCCACACTTTGGTGCCTGTTGGGCCAGCAGGCTATAAGCTGAGCTGTCCGAAGGCTCCCTGAAGCACAAGGAGTTTGTCTGTTTTCTGTCAAAAAGCCCAGAAAACGTGTTGTCTGCCTCCCATGGTGCCAAACACAAAGACCAGAATTATGTCTCAATTCCTGGCCTGAGACACCTGTGGTCATGAGTTTGGATGGCTCCTGAATCAGACCGACCTGGGTTGGAATCTCAGCTCTATCATTTGATATGTTTGCCATTTCGGAGGAGTTAGCTAGTCCTTCGGCCTTTAAAAGTCCTGACGTCTAAAATGGGCTGAGCATAGTGACAGGCTCCCAGAGGGAAGAGGCAGGAAACCGCAGAGCCCCGCTCCCTGGGCTCACGACGGGGCTCAGTGTGTGTGAGCTGATGGGGGTCATCACTGGGGCTGTGACATCTGGGCCAGGCAGGACTTCTCAGTCCCATCCGGCTCCTGAAGGGCCCTCGGGTGTCCTGGGCTCCTCTGTGCACATGGTCATTGTCACCACAAGCGCGCGCCTTCCAGGGAGTTCACGGATAAGGGTGCGTTTCCCGTGTTCTCAGGTCCTAGCCTACCCAGTCCCTCTCGTTTGGTGATTTTTCCTAAAAGAGAAGCAGACGTTTTTAAAAGGAGGAAATCCTGGTAAAGTGGATGGATTAGAGAGAAGCAAATTTTTTGTCCACTTCCAGTGCTTTTGTACGACCGGCAGACATCATTCATGAAGGCGTTAGAATGACAGACACGCCGATCTCCCTGCCGCCCTTCCCCGCCCCCGGCACAGCTGCGCGCCTCCTCCGCAGCAGGGGGCCAGCCCCGCCGCGAGGCCAGGGGTTCGCTGAGCCTCGTGTCGGCTCCTTTAAAAAATGTGCTGTACGTGAAAAGCTGGAGGCATTGGGAAGTGCAAAAATCAATCCTACACCATGTTTAAGCCGAGTAAATTCTATAGGAAGCTCTACAATAATGACTGTGTCAAAGGAAAGGGCTTTATCATTGGCATCTTGGTAGCAGACAAAATTATAGTATTGGAAACTTGACAGGGGAGCAGTAGGAAGGAAATTAGGAAGAGGAAAAAATAGAGCTATTTCTAATCCATGCTTTGGTCTTCAAGGGATGTGCTTAGGACCCACTGTCCCGCAGAGAATCTGAGACTCTGGGGTGAAAGAGGACTTTTGGGCTCAAGGTCAAGCTCTAGGAAAGGCGAGTACCTCATCCAGGGAGGGGGCTGTCCAAGCTGGAGAGACTCTCAGTGAGATTCCAGGGACGTGTCAGAAGGGCCACAGCATCTCTTCCCTCCCATCTGTAGTATGAGATTCTAATTTGATGATAAATATTTACATTTGCCTATGCATAAGTAAAATTTTATAAGTGTGAAACAGAATTAGAAAGGCACATATTGGGTTATTCTCTGAAGCTATCTCGGGAGATGTGAATGAGAAGGAGAAACTCCCTTTTCGCAGTGTGTATTTCAGAAAGATTTGAATTTATATAATGAGAAAGATCACTTTTAAAAATTACCATTACAAATTAAAGGTAAGCGTGAGCAATTTAGACAAGACAGAACACAAAGAACCGAACACAGAGCACTGAACTAATGTACTAATTTCTCTGAAGTGGCTCTATACTTAGAAACGGGAAATGCAAGTCTCAGAAGGGACCGCTCCTAAAGGAACGATCAGATTCGCAACCAAAGATTTACAGAAAAGAATGCTCATTACCGCGTCACTGATAATAGTGAAAAATTTAAAGAAATGTGTTATTCGATATTAGAGTAATCATTCTATTAATCATGCTCAAATATACAATAGAATGTAGGGCAGCATCCAAACTCTTTTCGAAGGTAACTGAATGACGTGGAGGAAGGTCTGCAACATGTACTAGGTATAAAACAGCAAGATGCAAATGACTTCACAATGCATATACCCAGTTGTGTATAGACACACATAAATGTATTAATCCATTCAATTGATATTAAAGGAATGTGATCCAAAACATTAACAGCGATTACCTTTTTGTAAAAAAAAAAAATTAGAATTTAACTTATTCTTTCTATAAACCTAGTTTTTCTAGATGTCCTTCGAAGACATTATAAAGGAATGGCCTTCCTTTTATAATCAGAATGTTTTAAGTAAGAGAGGAAATAATACGTCAGTACACCCCTCTGTCCCAAAGCTGGGATTGGATTCGATGTTGTCCTTTGGCTCAACCTGAAAAGCCCGTGAAGATGATTCAGCTGAAGGAGAAATGGCCTCAGTGACGCGGCTGCGTTTCACACATTCGTTACTGCCCACTTTTCCCACTGCTCCCCTCGTCTTCCGGATGTTGAGATGCATCGATGTCCAGGGTGCCGGCAGCTGCTCCCTGGTACCTGGGACATATATGAGCCCACACCCCAGGCAACATCTGTTAATACAACAGAAGCTCATTCCTCAGCAGAAATTGAAATGGATGTTACTTACTGGAGCCAATGCTGATGGCATTGCAGGTGTCCAAGCCAGGTGCACATGTGTGCCACCCAAGGGTCCACAGAGCGGCAAGCCCACATCTGTGCAGGTGACACCTTGCCCATCTCTACCCAGAGCCCTAAAGCAGGCCAGGTCCCAGCAAAAGGCGGGACACTCCGCGTACAACCCAGACCAGTTTCCACCCAGCCCTCCCCAGACCACAGCCCTCGCCCGGCCTGGGTGTGCTCTGCAGGTCCCGCGCATTTCAGGGGCTGCGAGGGGCTCTTCGAGCAGCCTCGGCCTAAGTCGGACCCCACAGCCACAGACGCAAATCAACCCAGGCCTGTCTACAAAGCCTCCCGGAAGAGCCCCTGATGGAGCCAACAGCACCAGAACCGCAGAGGCTCGGTCATCTCTGAACTCACACCCTTAAACTCAGCAGGAATTTGCTACTAAATATTAGTATTAGTCCATATTCAAAAGCTACTATCAGGTAGCAAGCTAAGCATTTGACGTTTATTACATAATTCTATCATTATAACATTCGGATGAAACGGTGCGATTGGATCCCCATTTTATAGATGAGCAGCTGGGACTCAGAGAGGTTAAGAAACAGGTCCCGAGTCACACAGCAGGTAGGCAGTGGTGCTGGGGCTCGAGTGCTCCTTCTGAGTCCTCAGCACCACCAGTGTGGTGAGCCGGTGCGAGGACAGCACCCGGCGCGCTTCCCTCCTTCGTGCCCAGTCGGCTCCCAGCGAGCAGTGCCGCTGTTGTTACACCCGACGCTTAAGCCTTCGGGAAGAGGGGAGGAAGATTAAAGCTTTTCCACAGGCTCCTGCCACTGCCCGCGTCTCAGCTCTTCTCCCACGCGCCCCGCGGTGCAAGGCGATGTCTGAGCCACTTCCAGGGCTCGGGCGGCTCCAGAGAAGGGGCAGCCCAGAGCCTGGGCCAGAGTTCCAGGCGCCCCGTGCGGGCGGCCTCCCTGTCCCGGTCTGCGGACAGCGGTTCCTGCCCTTACGCCTTCGTTGCTCTCAGCATTAACTGGTGAAAAGTGTTGTAAACTCAATATGGCGTCTGCTTAGGACAAGCGCGTGGAGGCCGGGGACGGACCCGCTCCCAGCCCTTCGGTAAGGAGCCCCCTGGACTGTGCTCGCTCACCCCTTCCCGCAACGCTAGAGACCTCGCAAGCGGCCATTTCCTCCCTCTTCTCTTCCTTAATCAAGTGGATGGGACAGAAGGGTAAAGGTCCATTTTTAAATCACCGACTTTTTTCTTCCCCTGTAAGCGCTGTAACGTCATCCATTATATGAAACAGGTATCGTCATGTGGCCTGGTCGCATGCCTTGGTGTCTCTGTACATTCTAGTGTCCTCGCCGGTGCCATCCGATGCTTGGCCTGTGAATGTGCTACATGTCACGGAAGCCGCTGACTGCCGAACGATGGATCCTCAATCATGTGACAAACGTCCCTTTTACCTGCCCCTGCGCCTCCAATGAGAGGTGAGGTTTCTCGAGCCCTCTCATCATGGCATATTCAGTGGGACTTCCCGCGTTGTCAACCACAGTATAGGCAGAGCCATGGTGACAATGACGCAAGAGAGGGCACTGGCCCACACCCAGGACTCTGCATGAAGGAACCCAGTCACGCTCCACTCGCCGCCCTTGATCACCTGTGCAGGTGCGCCTGGGTCTCTGTCACCGATGGCCCCTCTGAAGGGGACCTACGGGGCTCCCACACCCACCCCTTCCCTCCCCAGCTCAAGCTCCTTTTTCAGTCAGAGAAAACCCTATAAAACCTTTCGAACACACATGCCCTCGGCATCTCTAAGCTACTACAAAAGTCACAACTAGTTACTGGGCAAGCACCCCAGATCCCAAACCGGGGAAGCGTTTCAGGCCTTCCCGTCTCAGCAAAGTCCTTCTGGACGTGGCCTCATGGCCGCCTCCTGCCCCTGCAAACATCCCAGGCTCCGCTCCGAGACTGTGACCCCTCCGTGTCCCCTCAGGCCCTGGCTGGCTGGCTCACCTCCCCATGTGGCTTCCGGGAAGTTGCTGAACGACCGGTCCCAGCAGAAAACCCAAGATTCAAGGAGGCCTTGAGGTTAGAGTATTAACATGCACGCACGGTTCTGAGAGGGGAGCGTAAGGCAGAAATACGGAGACTCATCCTTCTGACAGGATGAGTCAGAGGAGTTTCCAGGAATAGACTGCAGATTGTCTCTGATTACCATCCTCTCCGAGACTCCATGAGGGCACAGTGACCTCACGCATGTTCTCAGCCCCAAAATATTTGCCTCCAGCCCTTTTCCAACTTCTCTCAAGCTGGAATAAACTCAACTTCAAAGGTTGTTTTTGTTTTTTTTTAATGTGACAACAGAAAAATCAGTGTTAAAATTCTACTTATAAATGCGTTTGCAAATTCGTAACCATCTTCGGGGCTACTGGTCGTAAATCCAGAGTACAGAAAGCCTCCTTTCTGGCAAGGTTTATGAGAACGCCAACGGCGGTCTGGAAAGTGGAGCATTATCATTGGCAGGTAGGCAAATGCTACAGAAGAGCCTTCAGCTATTACCTCTGACGTGGAAGGCAGGACAATTCCCCAAAGCCTGGGAACGGACAAACTTGGTCTCGTATGAACAAGGAAAGAAAGGAGGGAGGGAGGGAGGGAGAACGACCTTAGTGGTAATTACAGCCCAGTCAATGAAAGTTTGATGTTCGATTAAATATTTGGAGTTATTGCAATTAAGGGCCCTTTGCAAATGCATGCAGAAAACCACGGCTGGGGACGGGGAAGAAAATCCTATCCAATCCATTCTACCTCCTTCTCTGACCATGACGAGTCTCAGAAATATGGGCCAGGCCACGGGTACCATCTGTCAGGGCCTCAGTAAGAATATTTGGAAACAACAGAGAAAGGCAGTGGTCTAGGAGATTCGGAAAGGCCCTCCATGGCCCGTGGGGACATGGCAAATTAAGGGTATCTGACTAAGTGAAGGGCGGAGGGCATTGGATGGTGCTCCCAGTGGTTTCCTGTCTGGTCGGATGAGGAAGTGAGGCCCAGCTCGAATGCGAGAGTGACCTAAAGTGACCCCGAGGGTATGACAAATCAGCGCTAAACCCACGATGAAATGTAATCCTGGCGCAACTCAGTGTAAAAAGAAAAATGTCAGAATGCATCGCTAGTCCTGGTGAACAGGCGAAAACCGTAAAGGCAGGGCTCCACAGAGTAAACTGAGGTAATAAGACGAGGCTGGGGGGCACAAGGCGGTCTCCTCGGAGGTCAGCCGCCCGCCAGCACTTCTAAGTACATAAGTGGGAGTACGTCTAAGTACTCGTGGGCATTCGGAAGACCTCATTTGCTTAAAATTAAGCGTTTCTTCTGAAATTTGTTTTGCCATTATTGACTTCCTAGCTGCATGGTCATAGATAGCACAGAGATAAACATCAAGTGAGCCCCAGGGAATTGTTTCAAATTCCTAATTAATGTAATAGGAATCAACAGGTCTCCGAATAAAAAGAGAGGGTACGTCAGCCTTTCCCACAGGTCTGTTCCCTTGGGACTCCAGTCCTAAGACGTTCTAAGAAAATGGGCTCCAAAGGCCAATGTAATACTGATAATGACAATAATGAGAACCTTAGCAACGACAACAATTCACTCGCACACACACACACACACAAACGCACGCGTTACTTTATGCCAAGCACTGTTCTAAGAGCTGATACATTCGGGGACCTCAGCAGACTCCATGCCCCTTACCCACACACACGGGACATGGACATTTTACACTCTGATGGGTCCAATAACAAAGGAACCTGTTCAACTTCGACTGAGCGCCTCCATCCTAAATCCGTTTGACCATGGGCCTGTTCCTTCACAGCGCCCATCGACGGCGGCGGTGAAATGCTCAGGTATGCGCAGTAATCCGTGCTGCAAATATGCACGAACCCTGAACTAAGCAAGTGTTCGAGAGAGAATAAGAGAGAGCTAAAAATTCCAGACACGCTTTAAAAGAATAAACAAAGAAAGCATGTGCTGCAGTCTTATTTTCACACGCATCTGGAGGGAAGGGCAGAAACAGGCTTTGCAAAGACTGCAAAGCCACTCTCTGCTGTGGCTGGCAGTCTATCACACTTGTCTGCAGACGGCAGGAAAAGTTCTGAGAGTCCCCGTCCCTCAAAATAAAATTTATTTTAATTACCTTTAAATAAAGACCCTACGTAATGTAAATCTGGCATCAGATGCCAAGGAAATTTGTTGAACCGCAAGGGATTGCCCTTGTCTAAATGCATACGGGCTGGCACGGGCCAGCCAGGGAAGTTTCATCCCCCAAACCCCGCGGGAGCAGGGTTGACTGCCCCCGTTGCTCTGGCCGGCCGGCGGGGCCTGAGGCAGGGGTTTGGACGAGCACACTTCCGGAACTTCACTCTAGGCCTTTAGCTGTGATGGTGAGGAACTGCAGAATAACAATAAAAAGTGTATGTGCCCGCATGCATGTGTGTGCGTGCCCGTGTGTAGACAGAAAGGAGGAAAATGGCCCGCAGACATCAGCCTAATATGAAACGTCAAAGCCAAGGGCAGCGCTCAGTTCCACTCGGGAAACGCAGAGCACAGAAAGAAGGAAAGGTAGATTATACCTGCCCTAAACCTCGGTGTGTGTATCGGATGAAGTCTGCACACTCGATTGTGTCTATCACCCAAACTACGGCAATTTCCATTTCCCCGGTGCAGTAATTGAGAAAGTTAAACTTATAGTAAGAACCAAAATGTCAGCGTTCCCATTTTCTTAAGTGGTGCCAAAGCTCTGACCTTTTTCATTTAGAATCCACTCTCTTACTCAATTCCAACAATTAAGGGCAAGCATTCAGGTTGCCGGTCTCGGTCAGACACCAGTCTTGGGAGTCCGCTCAGCTCCGGGGACGGGCTCGAGAACGAGCCCAGGAAGGCGGCAGGTCGAGCATCTGTGAAAGAGCCATCGCGGCAAGCATGGCGCCCCGCCCCCTTTTCAACGCCAGCCCTGGTGCGAGGCGCCTGAGCTCAGTTGTTCCGGGTCTTCAGCTTGGGAGGGGACCACACGGCTGGGGGTAGAGTCAGCGGGATAGCAAGCAAGCCCGCCAGCCACTGGGGGCTCCTGTGTGTGTGATGTACACACGCAACTATCACATAAACTCCGCTTCAGTCTTTAAAGACTGAGCCTGGCTACTGGTCTGGTGCCGGAGTCTCCTCGCCGCCCCTCCCCCACAAAACCTCTATTACGTACACATCCATACACACTCCCACGCCCCCCCCCGGTGCCCTTTGGCATCTAATTTGAGCCATACGCTCCCCGCATCAAAATATCAAGGGGGGCACCCAGTGCATTTGCCCAGATCTCCACAGTCGGCAGACTAATAATTCAGCTCTTCATACATCATACATTATTTGCTGCTTTTTCTATACCCACTGACGGCTCAAAAGAATATTACTTGACCAACTAAATCTCAATTCACGCAGCTGTTAACTATTTATATGATCGGCATTGTCTCAAAAATGTTTGGTCTGTGGGTGTAACGACGGCTGCATTTTAGAACATTTGTGGCCGTGATGTCCCATCCCCCGAATAATGGGGAAAATTCCAGCCAGAGCCGCCAGCGCGACCCAAGTCAGCCTCGGGGAGCCCGCCCTCTGCAAAGGAACTGCTTGCAAGTCTCCCGCAGGGTCTGGGGGGAGGAGCTTGCATTTTGCTGCTGTGTTTTCTGGGGTTTGCTGGCGCCTGTTCCCTTCCCAGAGTGAAGGGTGGGGCCCTGTGTTCCATGCACACGCGCCCCCCCCACCCCCACCGTCCCGGGGGCAGCTCCTGGCCAAACTGTGTTCTGTTGGATACCTTGACACAGAGGATGGGAGAGAATGGTTTGCATAAGAAGAAGTGAATTTCTGGAACGTTCACTGTTAGGTAATGTTTCCTCCCCTGTTCCACCGTCAGACCCCATACCAGCCTCTCTCCTGCGTGTCCCCTTAAATCCGCACAACTACAAGAATTCAAATTCACTGTCCTTTCTTGCCAACTGAATATATATTTTTGCAACCTGCTAACCTGAAAAAGGCCCCAAATGGCTGGTGGGTCTGAGAATTTGGAGGATTCCTCCTTCTTGCCACCCACAAATCTAAACGGGTCTTTTAACACTCATCTCCCATTTTCAGTACCATTTTTCTCATTGTTGAGGACAGTTTCGTTCTCTCCTTCTCATCTTTTATCGTCACACAGTATCTGCCCTCTCTTTCAAAATCGTAGCTTCCCCGCATAAAGAACAAGTCCCACATTCAACATAAAAATACGCGTATCACATAATTGTTACAGCAGACAAATTTCATGTATGAAGTCTGATTCTCACACTCTTTGCAGAAGCTTTGTTGCCTGGGAATTGTTTCCGAGAAATTGGAAAATCTTAACAAAAATCTAAGGAAACACGATGACGTGCAACAAGGGTATGAATTTGAGAAAAATAGGTGTTTGGGTGGCGGGGGGGTGGGGGGAAGAGGAATACAAAGCTGAAAGCTGAATTATCCTAAGAAGGGGTGAATGAGTTAGCAAAAGATCCTTGAATGTCATGGAGGGAGCTCTGTCATGTAACTGTAAACATTAATATTTTTATTGTTGCCCTGTCCTTCCTTGATCTTGAACAGAACGTTGTGTCTCACCCAGCACAGTCTTGTCAAATGAATTAGAAACAGAGTCTGGACGTCCCTTCTGTCAAACGGGGGGAAGTTCATTTCTAAATGCCCCTGGGTTGTTTTAAAGAACTCACACTGCTCTCCTCCGATTGGCCTGGGTCCTTGTGGATAATTTATTTAAAAGGCTCAGCTGGCCCCTTATGGCTGGAGCCCATTTTAATCTTTAAATTGACCACTCTTCTCAATTGAATTTAGCAATGAAGAGGCTGGATGTTTCAGCCTGAAGTAGTGACTGCAGCCACCAACCTTGGCCTGGGGGTCTTAGCGAAGCCTGGTGTGTGGGCAGCGGCCTCCACCCAGCTCCTCAGAGTCAATCCCGCAGGGACCAGCGGAGGTCCCGCGCCTCAGTGTCTGGTCACGAGGTTGGTGAGACATCAGCCAAGTAATCCATTTAGGCGGAATGTCGCCATAAAGACATGAATGCAATGTGACCGCTGCCACTGTGCTAGCAATTCCGGGGGACGCAGGAAGAATCTGTGGGACCCCTGCCCACACATTATATACAGTCTATTAAGGGAGTGAGGCATTGCCAAGTTAATATTAATAAATCAAAGTACGATGAGTTCTTAAATGGAAGACTGAACAAAATCCATGCACAAGTGGAGAAAAAAATCCCAACAGAAAGGATTTGGATGGGTATCTGCGAGCTGAGACGGCAGAACCTACAAATTCTGGGCAAAGTCATCTGCACAGAAAAAACAAAACAAAACAAAACCATGAACATACCTAGTCCCCCAGATTCGACCACTAGTTCGAGACCCAAAGAGCTTCAGAAACTGAAAGAAGACTGTGCACAATTAATGAGCAGAAACTCCAGTTTCATGTTAATTAGTTTTGATAAAAATATTTCCCTCTGTTTATCTCCAAGGGTTTATTGTCACTGTCCCGACCATCTCGTCTTTGACCTCCCTGCATCGTGTGCTTTACTTTTGCAGCTGAACAGTAAAGCGCACCTCCAAACAGCACCTGAGCGGCCCATTGGGGTAAGACAGAAGCTGGCAACGACGCAGGAAGGAGACAAAAGCAGACGCCGTAAGTCACCCGGGAAGATGAGACCTGGGGGGCCGGGGCGTCATTTCGGACTATCAAATCATTAGTCAAATTTTTCATCCTAACACAACATCCAACATGTGCCCCGACTTCCCAAGGTGACCCCTGTAATGGGGTCGGAGTGGCAGAAACCAAGGAACGGGAGGGTTATAAATGAAATTGCGTCCACCATCCATCAGGCTCTGTGATGTCCCGCCCTTCAAGGAAACGAGGAAGAGCGCCCGGGCAGCAGAGGGGCTGCTCGGGGATGCTGGGATGAGGGGACCCGGCTCTTCGGGGACAAGAAACAATTCTGTCAAAGCTCCGGTCGACGACGTGAAAAGGAAGCGGGCAGGACTCGCCGTCTGCCCCCGCCCCGTCCGCGAGCCCTGCCCGGGGAGCCCCCGCCCCGACCTCCCCGAAGGGCCGCACCCCGCACAGCCGCGACAGGCTCGCTCATGCCCGTCTGAAGACGGGCGGCAAGGGGCATCCGTTTCAAGTCTCTCGCCTAAGTGAGAACGGTAACAGCCGTTTCCTCAAACGCGACAGAACTGCGCCCGTCCTCAGTAGCAGAAACGCTCGTCTCTGCTGCCGCCCCGGGGCTGTGGCTCGGGGTTCGGAGGCAGCCACTGCCCTCGGCCGCCCCCGTGAGCCAAGGTCTACTCGGCCTAACCCGTGGAACTAGCTGTCCCCCGAGCGCCCAAGCAATGATTCTTAGCGGGTGACAGCGGTGGGCTGGGAGATCCTATATATTTCTGTGGAAGCCACAGTTGTTTGGAAGGTCAGTCCTCAAATGGGGCTCATTTTTCACTGGAGACAAAGGCATCACCAAGGTCTTTTCAATTTGTATAGAATTAGGCTGGTTTTGTGGAGGTGATAACCGGAGCGCTAGAGCCGCTTGCTTTATTTTTTTTTTTAAGTATGGTAAAAGATTTATATCTTTAAAAATTCATGAAACATTGATCCAGCAGTAAAGCTTTGATGAGATTTGTAAAACAAATGATGAAGCAAAAGTTATGGCTGTTTGTAGGAAAACAGTCCTTATCGAGGAGACCTTATTATTTCAAAATTTAGTATTCCCACTGGAAGTATTTTTAGTTAATGAGATGATAGGCCTGGAAGGTTAGAACGAGAGGTAGCACAGGGTGTAGTAAAAATAATACTTTTTATTATGCTTGTTTATTCAAAATAATTCCAAGAAACTTAACATTACTGCTATTAACCATTTGCAGCTGTTGATTAAGCATAGAAATTGGGCTCATAAAATAAATGTTGCTTTGATTATGGACATTTGGAAAAAGAAATTATAGACATACCAAAAAAAAAATGCCTTCTTCCCTGTAGACTGGTAATCTTTTTCCTTGTTAGCTTACGCTTTGCTTTCCCCTCCTGCCTCGTCTGTCTGACTTCTTACTTTCTTCAGGTAACCAATGTTTACCCACTGACGTAATTCAATGCGGAGCTTTCTCCACGGATCATATAATCATGGCACAAGCTAAGGTGTGTATGTATTCATCAAAAACGTTGCTAGAGTCAACCAACGCTTTAGGAAAGTTTCAGGCTTTTCCCTGCATCTGGCTTCTTTCACTTTACACTGCATCCTGGAATTCTCTGCCCACGGGGATGGAATTCCTTCCTCTTACGAGCTACGAAATATCCCCTGGTATGGTATGGAAATTCTGTTAAGTGCTGGCTCCTCAAATATCGCCCAGCCGACCTGCTAATGAGTCGAAACTGAGTGTATTGCTCAGCGGGGTGAGGGAGAGGCGGGCTCAGCAGGGCCTGTGGTGTCGCAGGGCGGGCCCGGCAGCATCGGGAAGGACATTTGTTGATGAGGCTCTGAAGTCTCGCTCAAGATCTTTCCATCCTGAGGCTTGGTCAGGTTGGGTAAGGATCATAAAATAATAATTTTCTATTTCCAGTTCTTGCAAAATATCTTCTCTTTCAGCATATTTGTAGGAGTATAATTGACAAACAATAAATGATACCTTTTTAAGATGGGGCAGCTTTGTAAGTTCGGACACATAGATTCAGGGCGCCAGCGCCAGAGTCAAGACAGCAAACGTGTCCATCCCTATGGGTCCAGGACCAGTTTTTGTTGCCTGTTATCCAGGGTCCAAAAAACCACTGTTTCATGTGTTTCGTTGTGTTGGTTTCCGGCAGGGGGTCAAACTCACCTCGGAAGAGGGGTGCCTTATGTGATAACTTAGGATTGAAGGCCACAGGGAGGCAGTTATTTTGAAACCAGAGGTTCAATGAGTAAACAGTAGCTTGATACTTTCTACTGAATCATTTTTTATGTCTTTCAGAAAGTTACTTGCTACTTTTTTCTCTCTGTACAAAAATGTTCCTGAAAGAACAAACATATGTTCCCAGAGACAGTGGAATAGTTGAGTCACACAAAGGTAGACAAGACAGTGAGCTACGTGGGTACGGAGGTGCTTTTGCTTCCCAGTGTCCCCCTTGCTGACCTTCCTCAGCCCGAGCTGGAGGAGAGACTATGACTAACACCTACGGACATGGATGACCCACTGCTGAGGTCGCCGATGACACCACACATTTACGGGCGTGGTTGTGTCAACTTACGTCAAACATCAACTTTTCCTGCTGCTTTTGCTGGGTGACCATTTGTTGGGTCACCTGAGGCACACAGCAGCTGCATCACAACGTCTCAAGCCGGAGATCACACGTCTACATGCCGCGACCCGGGCAAGCACCCGGACAGGGATGAGACCACATCTGTGGTCTCCTTCCCCTCAAGGGGCTGATCGTGTCCCGGTTCAAGCAAGAGACCCCATTCTCCATCTGAAGAGGCTGCAGCACCAAATACAGGGTGATCAGCAAAACTGTGTGCTGCTACGGTTGATGCGTTTGTGTTTCCAGATCAGCTGTTGATATTAAAGATTCCCAGAAGGCCTTCGGAGATACAAATGTAACATTTTTTGTCCCTGCTCTGTTCCACAAATCTCTCAAGAAAGGATTGCATGGCCTCAGTGGGGTTACCTAGTCTGTCCGCTAGACCCTCAGTGATGGCGCGCAAGGTTCTCCCTAATGTCTGGGCCTCTTGCAAAACATAAAATGGAGACACTTGAGGAGAGAGGAAAGCAATCCAGAATTTGAGGGCTATTAGTTTGGGTTCTTACATCAAGGCCTTGTTTTTCCCCGTCTTCTAAGTTAAATTATGAAGCGATGTGTATTCCTAGAAGGAAAGCAGATGGATGAAAGGGAATGGGAGGTACTTTCATGAGAGCGGTCATCAGTTGGCCGGAGCCCCAGGTTCTGATCCATCTTTCAGGAACAGCCAGGGTGCGCTTGGGTCCCAAACCCAACACCAGTCATTGAGAAACACCCAGTGATCCGTTTTTGGCCAAAAATACCCCTGTAGGATTGTCAAATAGGGTGGCAAAGATTTGGTACCACTCATCAAGAATAGTTCGGTGCCAGAAAACAGACTGTTTTTGTGTAGAAAGTAGCAGTTAGGCCTAAAGCAAACTAAAAGTAACGTGACTCCTTCGCAAGGTTGCGAAGGGGATGCGGTCTCCGAGTGCACGGCCCCTCTCCCCGTTCTGTTTCTCTGAAAGCTCAGCCACCGAGGCTACCTCCCGAAGGCCTTCTCGTGAGTTGGGGATCATCACTGCCACTTTATAGAGACCCATGAATCCAGAAATCCATCCCTTGGGATTTCATTGCTGTCCTAGCTGTTCACAGCACTTGCTATCATCCTTTCCGTTGGGTTTGGGGGCTGTATTTTTCGGATACCTAGGTTTTAGACTATATAAAGTTTGTTTGGGAGAATGTTCCAAAAAAGGCTGCGTGTCATTGTTGATGCACCTGGGTACATGGCTTGAGTTCCTGCGATGATGGACCATGTCTGCTTGCAATAGCGTGGAGCCTAGAATGGGAAGTGATGGCCACAGATGCATGGGTCTGCCTGTTCCTAATTCATGGGCAATGAGTTGATTAGTTCTAGAGGCAGGCAACCTCACTGTCATTAAAACCAATGCCTTAGATCGCAGAAGTTCTGGAAGCCCTGAACGCTCTGCTAATTTGAAGTTTAGAGCTCTCTTTCTTCTTTCTTCCTTTCCTGAAGACTGGAGATGATAGAGACAATAAAATTTCTGAGCCAATGACGGGGGTTTTAAAGGCTCTTTAGTAAGAGTCCCAATAAAATGGAATTCCCTGTCACTTGGAAGTTAAGTCATAACCCCCCAAGTGGGGAACACAAAAGGTTTTTGCTACTGTGAGAACTCTACCATTTCAGAAAGGAAAGGCTTCTGTCCACTCCAAAAAATAATCAAAGCATGTTCAGAAGAACTACACGAAATCCACTGTGGAAGGCAGTCCTGTGAAATTCATCTGGAGTCGAGCACAGGGCCCAGGGGGTTACTCATGTCCCGTCTTTACCCGCATTTCCAGTTTTCCCAGATTCTGCCGGTAACAAAGGAGACTTCTCCGAGCCCCTGCAAGCTCAACGATTTTACTAAATTTCCCCATCAGTGTTGACTCAGTACATTTTTTCATCCTACGGTGGGGAATTTCATGTAAACACTTTTTACAAGCTTCCATTTGAAGTTCTCTTACTTTGAAGCTGATCTCCTTCCTTCTGCAAGAGCCTCTATGCAGCTCTCCAAAGACTGAGTTTCCAGTGCAGTACAAGGGTTAGAATCTCACTGTCCAACATACCAATGAGCCAGGGCATGCCCCCTAGGCTCCTGGTATTCCCTTTTGCACAACCACCAGCTTTTATAATAACCTCTAAGCACGCAAACAGCCACCAGTGTTGCTGACTATCCTTAAATGGGGTTCCCAGTAAGGTCAAGAATGATCTCTGTTTATGAAGCATCCAAAAGTCATGCACTTTCCCAAAAGTGTAACTACTTCCAGTGAATATATCAACCTTCTTACCCATCTGAGCAGATTTTGCCTCGGATAAGTTGTCTTTTTCTAGGGGCGAGGTGAGTTTTATTTTAGCTTAACTCATCTGATACTTTCCTGTGTCCACCTTAAGTTCCAACCCATCGACAACCAAGAGTGGGCCTACAGTTTCTGAAGGGGTCCCTCATAAATGTATGACAGATATAAACATTCACAAATAGAGATTAGGGAGTCATGATTTTCCCCTTCGTCCAGCTAATGGAATGAAAGCAGTAGAATTCAAAGAATTAATCAATAGACACATGAGGAAATGGAAAAAGTGACGGGACTGAGGTGTAAGCCGATTCGCACAGTGATGCTGTGTCTTGTTCGTGAGCAACAGCGGTCAAATGAACACCCTGACAGACCAAGGAAATCGAAGGAGACCGCCCCCCAACCACGAGCGACGCCCCCACGGTCCAGCTGCCGTGCACACTCAGGCTGTGTGGGTCGGATTTTGCCAACGCATCAAGGGAAACGCCGCAGAAAGCTCTCGGTCATGGAGGGTGCAGCCAAGGCAGAGCACAAAGGGCTGGGCTCTCACGTGAAAACGCAGCGATGGTGATGTGGGGACAGAGTGGGAGTTGCTCGTTTTAACTCACAGAAAGCCTGTTAATGTGTAGGCTTCCGCGAGAGGTCCGGTGACTAAGGACTTGGTGACTTAATATTGCAGTGTGACAATTTCAGCAAAGCCGGGAACCCACTGTACACAGTAACAGGTGAGACCCAGGGAAGTCCTTAGTTTGTCTTAGGGACTGGCCGGGGCAAGCTTTGAAGGTCCTGTCCTCTGTGATAAGTTTGGGGTTCACCTCCTTAGGATAAAGCACATCCTGGGTGATAAAATTAACTGTGGCAAAATGACAGCCTCCCTTTGGAAAACTTCTGCCCTTTCGGAGCTAAAATAGAAAGCAGATAGATGGACTCTGTCTTAAAACACGTCAAAGTCTTAAAACACGTCAAAGTCTATCTACGTACTGGCTAGGAATACAAAGAAAGAGGAACGGGAGGTCTCTAGGTCATGGGAAAGCAGGTGATGACTCGGTAAATCCTTGGGGCATAACAGTCTGGGCACAGTGTTGATTTACCCAAGAGAACCCAAGAGACAACTACTTACTATGTTGCTATAAGGGAGCGCAAAAGACAGCAAATACAGTGTGCAATTAGAAAAGACGCACTCTCAGTAGGCAGCAGAGACGAGCAAGTATTCGGGTCTGGTACCGCAGGGAAGGCAGGGATGGCTGTCCCACCTGCGATCCTCTGGCCCCGAGCCAATCCACAGCCCTGTGGAGTGTTGGCCTTTGCTCACCCGGAGGCACTCTGGGTCCTGGTAGTTGCCGATGTCGCTGCTGCCTGCGGCGTTACTAGGAAGGCGGGGATGTCCCAAGAGCTGTTATATGGTATGATGAGTCCTTAGCAGATACATGATCTACAAACATTTTCCCATTCTCTGAATTTTGTTTTCAACAAATTCACACACACAAACAAAAAAACATTCATAATTGTAAGTCTTCCCCATGACACAAGTTTTCTTAGGTCTTCAGGGATTCTAGAAGCTTAGTCCCTTTGTAAAACATTATTACAATATTCATTAATCAAAACAACAGTAATTTTTCTGTATGAAAGGTCTACTGGTATCTGAGCATGAGTACGGAAAGAAAGGCGGCAAGAGGAGAGGTTTTACAATAAATAATAATATCGCATGCCAAACTGATAGAAGGCCTAGTATTAGACAGTCTAGCTATCTAGATACAGTAGACTCTTATAGTTCGATTCATTAATTAGCCATATAAGAGAGTAAACATTTTTATTAACTTCCCATAAGGCTAAATGAAAATTTCAAAAAAGCAGTTATTCTGGTGTCTAATGAGTTACACCACAAAACCAGCCAAGCCTACATCAAGTACTAAACTTCATCCTACGGGAGACCTGAGCTAAGAAGCACGAAGGCCCCCAGACTAGGTTGAAAGGCTCAGTTCTAAGATCAGAACGGGGGACACCTGGACATTCGCAAGAAAGACGTGGACGCCTGCCTCTGACCAGTGAAAGAGGACCTCAGTTTACAGAGCACTTTTGTTCTTCAAAAGTCGTATGCTAATTGTGCTGTTCTTCATCAAATGTATGTTACATGAACCAGAACTTTTGCTATTAAAACTATATTACCGTAAATCCTTTCAAAAACAAAGAACGCTGTGTGAATAACAATGGCTCTGTGGTTAATCCGTACAGTGCTGTAAATCTGGGTTCTCAAATCCACACCTCCTTCAAATTAGGCCGCAGCCCGCAGCGCACTGTGAGGTGACAGCTGAACGACAGAGATTATGCGGCGAAGATGAAGCACAAGGAGCCGCATGTACTGGGGTGTGGCCTCGGCTCCCGTGTTTTGAGGAATGTGTTGGGTCTGGAAAGGATCGAGAGAGGAGCAGCCACGGTGATTCAGTTCACGGAAATGAAGACCCTTGGGAAAACGCTCATGGACTCGACCCTATTTAACTTGGAAGAGAGGAAGACAAGGCCCTCCTTGTTCACTATCTTCAAAAACATACACTTGAGGGAAACGGTTTACAGTGAAATAGGAAGTAAAAAAAGAATATAGCAGATGATCGTGGCTCGGCATGAATAAACATGAACAAAGAACTTGAAGACAAAGCGATGAAAACAGTGGATAGGTTGGTGGGAGTCTGATAACGTGCATTTCTGTGTAAAACTTCCTTTAATGTTACTCTGTGGCATTACACTGAATAATATTATAATTTATGCAAACATGTAATACAGCAATAATGTTATATGCAATATGTAAAACTGGGAGCAGAAAGAGTGAGGCAGCTTTGCACCCCAGTAGCATGGATGGGGTCACCCAGGAGGAGAGAGTTAAGTCCTCCCTCCTTCTCGAATCATCTCCCTTCTGCTTCTGCCCCCACCCTGTCAGCCTCAAGGATCCCAACATTATCCCTCCCCTGGGGTGGTGGGGACACCGTGCAATTTCATTTATTGGTTGATCAGTACAGATGAGTTGACCAGACCCCATGCTAGTTACCAGGAAGGCAGCTGGGACAAGACACCACCGTCCTGCCCTCCCTGCCTGACCATATTTAGAGAGTTGGTCATAACGAAGTGTGACACACCCAGAAGATGCGGACAGAGACATTAGGAGGGTCCTGTCGGGGGAGTTGGCTAAGGAAGGCTCCCTGGTGGGAATGACATTGAGGCTGGGTGAGGGGACATGCGGGGAGAGAGGCCCCCCAGACAGGTGGAAGAATATCTGGGGTGTTCAAAGATCTGAAGTTGGAAACGGGGACAAGTGACAGAGCTGGAGAGCAGGGGAACTGCCAGGTCATAAAGGACATTGTCAGTTGTACTACTGAGTCTGATGCTTGCTTGTCCTCAACAAGCTCTTGGGAGGTTCTGAGCAGAGAACAATGGGGTAAGAGCTGCCTTTCCAAGAAACACGTCCAGTTGCTGAGTAGAGAGTGGACAGAAGGAGAGAAAGGCAGGGGCTGGGAGGCGGGTTCGGAGGACATTGATTAGCAGATGACCGTGTTCACAGTGAGGCTGCAGAGAAGGGGCCGAATCGAGCGTAACCTACGGAGTAGAAACTGGATTTGGAGAACGGTCAGTTGCAGGGAGGAAGAAAGTAGGGACCCTGGAATGTGACATACTTTTATGAAACAGACAAAGGAAACAGGACAAGGTACCATAGATGGTTCTTAAGTTCAAGAAGAGCCCATGACAACAGGTTTCTGGCTGGTAGGTGAAGGCAGGAGTGAGGTGCACACGGAGGCGCGGAGTCGGGAACTGTGGGTCCGCGTGGGGTGTGTGGGCCCCAGAAGACCCAATTCAAGCTTCGCCTTGACCTGCCCACCTGCTGAGGCCACGCCGGTCTAGAGAAGAAAGCACAAGGAACTGAGGGGCCAGAGTCATCCCCATAGCGGCTCTTGGCCACCAAGAGTGGACCTCCAGGCAAGTGTCCCTAGACATCAGCCCTCCTGTACCAAAGCTCTGCGTCCCCTCCAGCGGTGATGAAATATCCCCTCAGCCTGCCTCGCAGTCACTCTTTACTTCGACACAAAGGTACATGATGCCTGCCTTGTGAGGGGCCCTGGGAGCCAGAAATAACCGTGACACGGTGTCTGTCCCAGGGACACCCTGTCTAGAAAGGGGCTGAGACGGGGGTGTAGTGTGCTGAGGCCAGTGTCACATGGGACTGGGTGCCCTTGAAGGTCCCAGAGATCCAGCGATGGAGATGCCTAAGCCACGTCTCCCAGGGCAGCCTCGACGGCAGCTTCACACAGAGAAGGGGGAAAGAGGCCCCAAGGCAAGAGGGGTGGGCGGGGCCGCCAAGGACACGGCGGGTCGGGCGTGGGTGCGGGCAGGAGGGCGAGGGTCACCTGTCTGGCGGGCAGAGCACGAAGGAGCGGGAGTGCTGGGCACGGACACTGGAGAGCTGCACGGGGGCAGGGCCTGGAGTTCTTGGACTTCACTGCAGGTGGCTGGGACTCTGCTCTATGTTTGGGGAAAACAGATGGCGTTTTAAAGCAACGTAATCACATTGTCAGGCACGGACCTTCAGAGGTGGCTGACACTATTTCTACAGATGGTCAAACATAAAGATATTAATCATAATTAGCATAGTTTTAAAACTATGGCAAAGGCCTTTGTAATTCTGAGAATGACCACCAAGAGATACCATGAAATGGCTTTGGCTAGACCTTTATCGTGTCACTGCAGTCAAAGGGTAATGTGGGCACATGCTTCAAAGTGCTCCGGGGACAAGAATCAGAGTCAACGAAAACTGAATCTTCCCTCCACACCCAGACCAACCACCTTTGCTTCCAGTTTCTTATGAATCATTCATTGCAAGGAAACAGTGACTCTCTCTCTCTGTGTCTCATACACACACACACACACGCACACACACTTTCTTACAGAGATGGTAACGCACTGAACAAGCTGTTCTGTCACATCTTTATTATAACGTTTCATGGAACCCACTGTCTATCAGCACACACAGAACTTCTTCTTCACTTTTAAGAGGTGCCTGATTTTCTCTTACATGGATGTAGCATAATTTATTTCACCAGTTTCCTGTTTTCTGGTTGAAGGACTTTGTCTGATGACACCCTTTGGCCGCCACAGAAAAGCACCGCAGTAAACACCTGTGCACACGTGTCACTTTGCATGAGCGTGCGTGTCGCGTAAGTTGCTAGAAGTGGGAGCTGCCGAGTTGTTAGCCCCTAAAAAGGTGCGCGTATTTCTAGTGTTGGTAGACGCTGTCTGCATTTTCTAAAGGCTGTGAACGTATGTGGTCCCCAAAGCAATTAGCACCTGCCTCTCTACGTCACTGAAAAACCCCTGTGATACTAAACTTCTTGATCATTATCAATATTAGAGGTGAAATGTGTTGCTTCCTTTTAAATTTTGAATATTTCTTACAGTTGACCATCTTTTATGTTTAAGGACCACTTGATTTTTTCACTGTGACAGGTTATAACCTTGGCCCATTTTTCCAATAAGTTGTAGATAACTTTCCTATACATTTGTAGGGCTCTTCATGTACTAAAGAAATTAACCTCTTAATGAAATGAGTTGCGATAGTTTTTTCCATTTTCATTTATCTTTTGCTTTTATTTTTAATATTTTTTCATTTATAAGTTCCTTACTTCTATGTAACCAAATTTTTAAGGCCTTTTATATACATGTCTCTTATGGATTTGGGGTCAAATTTATAGAGCTTCCTGTGCCAAGATTATTATTTTTTAATTATCCTATGTCATCTTCTAGAAATTTTTATAATTTTATTATTGTACATATAATTATTTTCATCATGAACTTATTTGGATGTAAAATAGGACATCCACTTTAATTTTTTCTAGATGTTTGACTATAATTGCTCTAATACATTTCATTTCATATCAACATTTTCCCCACAGATTTGAAATCTCATCTTTATACTATACAAAATACCTAGCGTGTTTGGGCCTATTTTGTTTACACTGATCTATTTATAAAGATCACATTATGTTAAATATAGGAAGTATATCCTATCTTTATTCTCCTGTTTCAAAATTTCCTGGCTAAATTTGTGGGTTTACCTTTCCATAGAAATTTTAAAATCAGCTTATCTGGCTATAAAAAAAAATTTCATCAAAAACTTTATTTAAATGTCATTAAATTATACATCAACCTGGAGAGAACTAAAGCCTTATGATATTGAGTCTTCTATCTGAAACAAAGTAAACTTTTTCTTTCTTTCTTTTTTTCTTTCTTTCTTTCTTTCTTTCTTTCTTTCTTTCTTTCTTTCTTTCTTTCTTTCTCTTTCCTTCCTTCCTTCCTTCCTTCCTTCCTTCCTTCCTTCCTTCCTTCCTTCCTTCCTTCCTTCCTTTTTTTGTGTGTATTTCAGTTGTTCTATCATTTAGTAAAACTGTCTAGGGTTCAGGAAAATGAAAACTATTTCATTTGACTATTAGTCCGAGGGAAGAGCAGCTTACTAATCCCCTACTTCCAGAAGCCACTCTGGTCTATTCTAACACATTCATTGAGAAACCCTTTTCCAAGGGAATGTGCGCTCCTTTTCCTGTTAATATTTACTCACAACCTTGCAGTTAAATTTTTCCTGTTGTTTTCATCCTATAGTTACCATTTTGTATCATGATTTACCTGAGGGAAAGGGTCATACCTAAAGATTACATATATGTATGTGTGTGTGTATGCGTGTGTTCCAAACCACTCGTAGACTACTATACACCGTTTATGTGCTAAGAATTAAAAAAAAAAAAACCAGAAAAGAACAGTGCAACAAAAAAATGCATATTAAAGCATATATTGATAGATCCAGATCCAGATGATGGACAGATTAATAGATAAAGACACATATACTATCACCACTGGGTATTTCTATGTACATACCTTATTAGCATATCAAACACAGCACAAAACACACTCATTTATTTTTGTCTTATCTTCAGGTTTCTTTTGTCTTACATAAGTACTGCGAGGTGCCAAACACTCAATTTTGTTAACATAATGGTGGGAGGGGATTGAAACCTTGCAGTGAAACTGAGTTCATCTGTACAAAGCTGACTTTGTGCCTTTTCATACAGTTTTAAAATATGTTTTCACGTAGAACGCGTGGAACTCTCGTTAAAATAGTAGCCATGTATTTAATCTTGCTGGGCTCTGCTATGAGGCTTCCTCTCCCCTTCTGTCTCCACGTGGGGCCCGAGGTTGCTGATTTGCATATTAATTTTGTACCCAACGCCTCACCTGTACTTTTTCCACTGATTCTCCTGGAAGTTTGAGTTAACAGACATGTTATGTGCACATGCAGGTCATGTTACCTCTCTTTTCCTATTGCCACATCTCTCTCTCTCTCCTTCCCTCCCTCCCGCCCGCCCCTCTTTATCTCCCACTCGCACCTTTGAATCCTGTTGGAGACAGAGATGACAGGTAGATGAACTTTGTGATTGTCCCTCACTGTAATGGAATACGTATGGAAGAGGCTGCTGCTGCCTCTTGAGATGACATGTATGAGGTGATAAAAATGTTTATGTCTTTATTCCCTTTTTAATCATGCATGGGCATTGACTATTATTAGCAAAGCCTTCTTGGGGCATTTGGAAATTATCTTACGATTTTTCTCTTTAAACTTCTTAAAATGGCAAATTAAATTATCATTTTAAACTACCCTTAAATTTCTGAAATAACTCCGCTTTACTTATTTTGTTTTTTATGGCGCTGCTGGGTTGTAGTCCTAATGTCACTCACCTACAAAAATGATCGCACCTGTAGTTTTCTTCTGGCACCCTATTTTTGTTCAGGTTGCCAAAATATGACTAAATACATAAAAAGACTTCAGAAGCTGCCCATTTTCCCCTTTTAGATGCTCCAGAATGCCTTACTAATGTTGGCATTACACTGGGTCCAGCACAAATAATGCCCCATTTTTATTACAAAATCATAAGCATGTCATTCTGTCACACAACAATATCACACTCAAGCACACCACATGACATTTTAAGTGAAATGTTCAAAATAAAACTATAAATTATTACACCCATATTATTGCCCTACCAACCACACTCGAGTGGGCGTTTACTTCAGCCAGACCCGGTCTGTTTCTTAAGGGTTTGGCAGAATTTCCCTGCAAAATTTCCCTGAACCTGACGCTTCTCTCTTCGGCTTTCTAGAGCTCGCCTACAATCACTGATCTCTTTCAATGCTTCCCTTCCAAGGGGGTCCGTTTTGGGTAAATAATTCGTTTCAGTGTCTGAATTATTTATGTAGACATAAACAGAGCAATGTTTTTGTTTACTC